>JAPXFY010005750.1:0-14250 GCA_030674185.1 Monoplex corrugatus
CTTTTTATTGTAAAAAAAAAAATTTTTAAAACAACAAACCTCCCAAAAATATCCCCCAAAGGGAAATGCTTTAAAAACCCCCTTTTTTTGAAAAAGCTAAAATTTTTTATTTTCATTAAAATTACTTGATTGATAAATTATGTTATCTCATTTTTCGTGGGTGTTTTGTAATTTGGGTTGTTAAATTTTCAAAAAAATTTTTTTGGGAAATATATACCATATTTGGGAAGAGGAATTATTTTTACAAGCATCTTTTGAGAACTCTAAAGTCAAGGAGCCTTTTACTTTTATGTATTTTTCCTTCTGTCTTTTTTTTGAACAAGATGACTTCTTGTTTGGAATATTTTTCACTTTAAGGGAAATAAATTTTTTTATTTTTTCTTTGTTGGTTTTCATTGGAAGGTTCCGGATAAAAAGGGTTTTCCCCAAAATGAAATTTTTAGACAATTATTTTTTCTTGAGAACTGAACTTTCCCAAGCTTGATTAGACTCATAACGGTCAATTTACCCTCTTTAAAAAATGACTACAATGACCATCAATTTTCAAATTATTAAAGAATTCTTTCCCGTCAGTGATTTGGCATTTGTACCAGTTAAAACCCGGAAAAAAAATTAAAAATATTTTGATTTGGACATTTCCAAGTTTATGTTTTTTTTAGCAAGTACCCTATTTTTTACCAAAATGTTCCAAACAAAGAAACATTTACACAATAAAAAACTTAATGTCTTATCATTAAATTTCAACCTATGCTCACTTAGAGACTTCAAATATGATTATTTTTGCTCTATTCCCAATTTTAAATTTAAATTTTTACTTTAACTTGTTCATTTTTTACCCCATTTTGTTTATTGCCCCACCCACAAACAAAGCCCACTCTATCCCATTTCCCCGCTAATCACTTCAAGTCAATACTTAAAAAATAGCCACCAACCACCCACGCTAAAAAAAAAAAAACCCTTCCAAAACAACCCCCCAAAAAAATAACACTAAACTCATCCCACACCACCAACACAACCACACAAACCTCATACCCAAAACCCAAACCACCACCACCAACACAAAAACCCCCCACCCACCAAAACGAACCCCACCCACCCCACAAGCCACCAACCCCAAAAAACACAATTCCACCACCAAACCCCCAAAACCCTCATAACCCCCACCACAAACCCAAAAAAACCAGAAATCTACCCCATTCCACCACACTACCCACAACACACGCCACCAACAACCAAACCAGCACCACCCCAAACCATGCCACAAGGACCGAGGTCAAAAATCTTCTTCATTGTACCCAAAGTTTGAACCTAAAGCCATTGGCACGATCCACCAAGCTTCTTCCCTTTAGTTCACATGTTTCCCCCGCTTTGCTCAATTCACAAACCTTCACAATCAAACTACTTAACAAGATTCCACAACTTTCACATTAAACCTGTCCGCCAACCTGTGGTTCTGGGAAAAGATGTTGATCCAAAGTTGTGCATTAGGAAGGGTCAAACCAGTTACCCTGGCCCTGGCCACAAGCTTGCAATAGGATTTAAGAAAAGAATTCTTTTAACTGCACAACATTGCATTTTTTTTTACTGGAGTATTGATTTTTTTTCAAATTTTTAATTAAAAAAAAAATATATTTTTTTTTAAAAGAAGGCCAATTTTCCAATTGGCCTTTTAATTTGGGGTTAAAAGTTCAGCAGCAAAAGTAACAAAAAAAACATACCAAGAATTATTTTTGCCCTTGAGGAAAAACAAAAGTCAGCCAGGTAAGCGGTAACCGAAACGGTAAACACGGATCCCCGACAAAAGGGTTTTTTGTTTGTTTTGGAGTACGAGTTTGTTCCCGTTTGTGTATTTCCTGGTTCCTTTTAATTTATTTGTACCCCGGAAATCAAGCCCCAAACTATTATAGGGCCGCATAGGGTTGTTGTTTTTTGATTACATTTTCCTGAAATCAAACAAAAGCGGTTACGGTCGATGGTATGTGGTGTAAGGAGTAAAGATAAAGTATCCTTTTCATAAAGGAAGCTGGTGGTAGGGTGAGGGAATCAAAAGTTATGTTTTGTTTTTCACTTTGGTTATGAAATGCCGTGGAAGGGGGGTAAAAAAACCGACACTAGTTGTTGGCCTGTAAGTTTTTTCCCCACGGATTAATAAATTTTTTTAGGTAAATAATTGGGAAAATTTTATTAATTTTATAAAAAAAAACGGCTTACAGAATTTTTTAAAAAAAAGGCAGACAGGGGCTTTGTTTTTCTTCTTTAACCCTTAAACCCCTAACAATGCCCACAATGGAACTAAGCCCCACAAATTTACCCAGCTCCCGGGTAAAAAAAAGGGAGAAATGGATCCCCCTTTTTAAAAAGGGGGTGGAGGGGGGAAAAAGGGGAATTTTTGTTTTCCCTTTTTTTAAAAAGGATGCCGTGGAAGGGGGGGAGCAAAGGGGAAGGACCTAAAACCCCTTTCTCGAAGAAGGGGGGGTGTTTCCCCCGGAAAATGTTTTTCGGCTTAGCTCCAAATGATGGAAAAAATATTGGGAGGGGAAACTTTCCCCCAACCCTAAAGGAATATAATAAGAATGTTTGGGTTGGGTTTTTTTGGTTTTTTTGGGGGGTTTTTTGGGGTTTGTGGGTGGGTGTGTTTGTTTTTTTTGTGTTTGGGGGGAAAAGGGGGGGGTGCGTCATTTTTTGGGGGGTTTTTTTGTTGTTTAGGCCCCTTGGGGGGGGGTTTTTTTTTTTTGTTTTTTTGTTGTGTTTTTTGTTTGTTTTTTTTTTTTTTTTTTTTTTTTTTTTTTTTTTTTTTTTTTTTTTTTTTTTTTTTTTTTTTTTTTTTTTTTTTTTTTTTTTTTTTTTTTTTTTTTTTTTTTTTTTTTTTTTTTTTTTTTTTTTTTTTTTTTTTTTTTTTTTTTTTTTTTTTTTTTTTTTTTTTTTTTTTTTTTTTTTTTTTTTTTTTTTTTTTTTTTTTTTTTTTTTTTTTTTTTTTTTTTTTTTTTTTTTTTTTTTTTTTTTTTTTTTTTTTTTTTTTTTTTTTTTTTTTTTTTTTTTTTTTTTTTTTTTTTTTTTTTTTTTTTTTTTTTTTTTTTTTTTTTTTTTTTTTTTTTTTTTTTTTTTTTTTTTTTTTTTTTTTTTTTTTTTTTGGGGGGGGGGGGGGGGGGGGGGGGGGGGGGGGGGGGGGGGGGGGGGGGGGGGGGGGGGGGGGGGGGGGGGGGGGGGGGGGGGGGGGGGGGGGGGGGGGGGGGGGGGGGGGGGGGGGGGGGGGGGGGGGGGGGGGGGGGGGGGGGGGGGGGGGGGGGGGGGGGGGGGGGGGGGGGGGGGGGGGGGGGGGGGGGGGGGGGGGGGGGGGGGGGGGGGGGGGGGGGGGGGGGGGGGGGGGGGGGGGGGGGGGGGGGGGGGGGGGGGGGGGGGGGTTTTGAGGTTTTTTCAACTAAACATATTTGTAATCAAGAGTGTGTGTGTGTGTGTGTGTTTTTGTGTGTGGGGTTGTGTGTTGTTTGTTGTGTGTTTTTTTGTTTTTTTTTTTGTTAAAGTGTGGGAGGATGTTTTTGGAAGTTTTTTTTTCTTAACCTGAGTTTTTTGTAGTTGGTTGTTGTTTTGAAGTGGGTTTTTATTGTTGTTTTTTTTTTTTTGTTTTTTTTTGGGTTTTTTTGGTTTTTTGGTTTTTTGTTTTTTTTTTTGTTTTTTGGGGGTTTTGATTATTGTTTGTGTGGGAAAATGAACCCTTTTTAAAATTGGGTTTGGATATTTTTGGTTTTTAAATTTTCAATTTGTTTCATTTTTCCCGTTTTGTTTTTTGAATAATTTAGATAAATTTTAAGGTCATTTTTTAAAGGGGTCGTTTAAAAAATTTTTTAACCAACAATTTTGATTTTTTTGGGTCCTAATTTTTGTGCCTTTAAACCCTGGGGTTAGGGGAAAAGGGCCGAGACCTAAACTTTTCCGGGGGGAAAAAGGTGGGAAAAAAACCCAAAATTTTGGGGACCCCCATAACAAATTTGGGTTAAGGTTTTTTCAAATTAAAATATTTGTCCCAAGGTTGTGTTTTTTTGTTTTTTTTGGGGGTTTTTTTTGGGTTTTTTTGTTTTTTTTGTTTTTTTTTTTTTTTTTTGTTTTTTATTTTTTTTTTTTTTAAAATGAGTTTTGTTTGGTTGGGTTTTTGGGGGAGTGTTTTATATGTTTTTTTTTTTTAAATTTAAATTATGGTAAAAAAATGTTTTATTTATTTGTAATTTTTTTTTTTTTGGGAAAAGGGGGTTTTGGGAAAAAAAAGTTTCAGCTTTCTTTTTTAATTTTCGGGGGGTAGGGAAAATAATGAAATGTTACAAAGGTTATTTAAATTTAATAGGTTTTTAAAAAACCCTTTAATTAAAAAAAAAAAACCAAAAAAAAAGGGATTTTTTACGGTCGTTTAATAAATAAAAGTCCAAAACCAAGTTCTGTTAAAATTTTTTTTGATAGGGAAAAAAATCTAAAACCAACGGTCAATAACTCTCTTACGGCAAATATACGCACACAAATTTTTTCCCCCCTAAACTTTTTAAAAACCCCCCAAAAAAGGGCAATTAACCCCCCGCGCAAAAAACCAAAAACCCCTAAATTTAACAAAAAAAACAAAACAATGTGAAAAATTGAAACAACAAAAACTTTCCCCATTTTCAAAAATTTTTTCCCCCCCCCCCCCAAAAAAAAAAAAAAAAAAAAAAACACCCAAACACAACACCCCAAAAAAAACCCCCAAGCCCGGGGACATAATTAACAGGGGAAACAGGCCCAAAAACCCCTTTTTCATAAACAAATTTAGTGAACTTTGTTTTGTTGGTTTTGGTTTGGGTTGGTTTTGGTTTTTTGGGGTTTGGGGGGGGGGGGGGGGTTGGGGTGTGGTTTGTTTGGTTTGCTGGTTTGGTTTGTTTTGGGGTGCTGCGGAGGGTTGGGAGTGAAAATTATTTGTGGGTTGTTTTTGGGGTGAGTAGTTGTTGGTGGTTGTGTTGTTTGGTTTTGTGTTGTGTGTGGGTTTATGGGTTTTTGTTGGTTGGCTTGTGTGAATTGGGATTTTGGGAAGGTATTTGTATGTTGTTTGGGATTGTTTAAAATGTCAAGGGCAGATTTTTGTACTTTCTTATTTGTCAAAGTGTGTGCGTTTCAGTTAAATAGTGTGTTTACTAACAAAGGTTGTTTTATTGCGTGTTTGTGAAATGCAAGCCCTGATAGAAGATTTTCCAAAGTTTGAGGTTTGGTTGTTTTGGATTTAAATTTCCCTTGCATGATTTCCTTTTGTTATTTTAAAATAAAGAAAATTTTTAAATTGAAAAATAAAGCTTAGGGTGTGATTGAATGTATTATGTTGTTTGCGCTTAAGCCATTTTTTTGCAGGTGATTTGTAATTAGTTTACCCCCCTTTAAAAAAAATTTTGTTTGTTTAAAAACGGAAAGTGTGTCACTTTCTCCTTTTTTATGATTGATTGCCAAGGGGTATTTCAGTTATCTATATTTTTATGATGTGATTTCTCTGGTTGTGGGCCTTTTAGAAAAGTATTATTCAACTTTGATTTGTTTTAAAGTTTTTTCCACCTTGTTTCACTTATGTCTGGGGTTTTAAAATTCCCTATTTTTCACTGCTGGCATTAACTGATGTGTTAAATCTTAAATTTTTCTTACATTGATAATTGGAACATGTATAAACATTAAAATATAAAACAAGGGGAAAGAACCAAGCCTGTTTTTTATGCTTTAATTCTTATTATGTTAAATTTCTATTGTCTTTTTTAATCCCCAGGGTAGTTGTAGATCTTTCAAGCCGGGCTAGAGGTGGCATCAGATGTATCAAATTTTTTCCTGTTTGTTAAATGGTGTGTGGCTTATTCCTCTAGTATTATCCCCGTTTTACAAACATTTAATAAATCAATCAAGGGCCCCTCTCCTTACCACTTTCAAATTTTTTATAAACAATGTCTCATCTTTGCAGAAATTCCACATTTTTCTGTTTAACTTTCCCTGTTTGCTAAATGGTTAAATTTTCTGTGCCCGCCTTTTTTTCCCCCCGTATTATATGAGTATATAAATTTAAACCCGCTCACAATTCCATTTAAGGATAAAACAGATAACTAAATGACTTCCCCCAACCCCCCAAACCCTATTAAAATATGAAAGCGGCTGTATGTTAGTTTTAAGAACCCATAAACCAGAAAACTTAACCAAATTTAACAAGAAAAAAAACTTTATTCAAGGGGGGGCATGGATTGTTGGAAAAAAAAACAAAAGTGACGAAACAATGGGTGATCGGTGGAAAAAATATAACCCAAGGCAAAAAAGAAGCTGTGATTGTTTTTTGGGTTTTGGTTTTTCAAGAATTTTAAAAAACCCCGTTTTTAAAGCCAAATCCTCACCATCAATCCACCACACATCACACCTACACACCATATTATAGCTGACTTAGGATAACAATCAAACATGGATCATTCTCATGGTTGAGATATGTCATGAAAGTTTCTAAGCTTAAAGTTATGTCAAAAAAGAAAAGAATTTAGGGGGGGAGTGACCTGAGAATAAGACGATCTTAAGGGAGTGAAGCCGTGTTTCATATTTAATATTCTTTTTCAGCAGATTTCAGAATTCGTAGGGACCCGTGAGAGCCCCGTGAACCACCAATTTTAATTTAAGTAAAGAATGGCTTTCATTGACCAAATTAATCATATTTTTATATTACCACAGCTTGAATTCTTATCATTTTGGTTGTATATCTATAGTGGTTACATTGGCATGCGATGTTTACGTTATTTGAAGGATAAGCACAATTAGTTATGAGGAAATATCAGGCTTCAATGGGGAAGTGGAACCAGTTTGTTTTGGCAACGTTAAATCTGTTTTTTTCTAAGGCACTGTTCTTTCTGTCTCCTTTTCAAGAAAAAACACCCTTTTTGGTTTGTGTTTTTTTTTTTTTTTGGGTTTGGTTTTTGGGGGGTTTTGGGGAAAACCCCAATACTTAAAGGGGGAAACATTGAAATTTTTGCCTGTTTGTTGAGCGCGGCGAAAGTTGACTATGATTTGTACTTATTATCAAAGCATAAACCAATTGCCAACACAGACTGACAGTTTACATATTGCAAAAGCGTGCAATAACTCAGAATAAACTGACTCCCCTAATAAGATAAGGCCGAACATGCATTTTTGGAACAGTTGTGTCTTTTGCTTATATTGTGTACAAAAAAAATTTTTTTAAAAGATATGGAGGGGGGGGGGCCGGGTGACTGGAGTGAAACACTAGTTTCAAGGAAAGATAGGACCCGGGAAATATGCGTATAAAGCTGCTTCTTTTAATCTGTTGCAAGTGAAATGGCTGCACACTGTTAAAAGGAGGCCTGGCTGAACCTCAATTGACTCAATAAAGACTCCAAAGGTAAAAAGATGGCTTTCAGGAACGGTTGAACTTGAAAAGAAATTTTATAAGTCTTAATGGAAGAGATTTGAAGGCTGTAAGTTTTCAACTGCCTTAAATATCTTAACTGAGGCCCAAGGTTCACGAAGTGGCGGATTTTTTCTCTATCTTAAGATACGAACTTAAACCAGTCAGAGAAGAGACAAACATCAACCCCCAAGGGAAAAACTTAACTTAGTAAAATCAGAAGTCTGACATGGCATTATTCACTCCAATATGGAAAAAGTGATTTCATAAAAGGACTACGATCACTCTTGAAAAATTAAAAACCCTCAGAGATCAAGCTTTAAATAAACCAACAAACAAAAAACAACCACAAATCAACATCCGGACACATGTGTCCAGCTAAAAATTACAACCTTTTAAAGGTCGAAACAATTGCCACTGCAGTGAAAGATAAGGGCCCCTGGAAAAAACAAAAATTAAACTGAAGAGAGCTCCCTGAAATTACATCCCATTGAATAACACCGAATTAAACTAGATATGCGAAAATCAAGACTGCATTGAAAGATAAAAAAGTGTATCCATTTTTGTCATGGTTCAGATGATTTCGCTGACATGAGCCGAAACTTAATTTTCATCAGAAAAAACAATAAGTCAAACGAAACCAAATGAAGAAGTGCTGTTCATCCGAAAATTCTCTCTGTTCGAGCATGCAAAAAACATGGCAACGTAAAACGCAAACGTGAAAATCTCATGAAATTGTTAACGTGGGCGCCATTGATTTTAGTATTTACCACTGGATGTGGCGAATTGTTAAAAAGACTCCATCTAGAAGTTTGATAGTTGTTGTAGAAACGGTGATTCATGTGAGCTTCAAATAATTTTGTTTAAAGTGCTTTCTTGTTACTATCAATTTAAAAGTATATTGCAAATAACCTCTTTCGGCAGAGTGCATGGTGTTACAAAAAGACTAGGACTTCAATCAGTTGCATGTATTTGAAGCCAATGACCCCTTTGGGAGCACAACAGACTGGGATAGGAACCTATGCCCCGGATGGGGGAAAAAGGGCCCCGGAATCAGAAAAGAACGTCAGCAGTGTTCAAAGTAAAAATCAACCATTTACAAAGGAAACAAACACATTGGAGAAATATACCACCAAAAGGAAGAACATATAAGCCTAAAAGAAATGCCCTGTAAGACAAAAATGGAGGCTTTTGCAATACTCCAAATTTATCTAAAAGAGTGGAACCTTGATGCATTGCATTCGAAAAGAAAAAATGCTCAAAGACATTTTGAGTGATGTCAAATAACGATCACGCGTTAGAGTACAAGTGGAAATTCTAAAACGATGAACTAACAATAATTTTGAGATTTTCCAGAATTGGCAGGAATGAGCCTCTCATTCGCCAAATGCCCCGGCGAGAAAGCAAAAAACAAACGCTAAAACGCTTTTCTGAAAACACGCTATGAAATGTTCGGCATCCAATTTTGAATGAGATTAAAAATTGGAATTGGCTATGAATTTTCGGGCCCCATCAAGCCCACCTAATAGGGGTAGCGCCTGCTTGTAAAAGTTGATCAAAATAAATTTTAAAATTGCTTATTTAGATCCTAAGAGCAATATAATGTATAATTTTCTGTTGTAGAAGTTCTGTCTTTATAACTGATTGGGAAGATGGAGATCATGGAGGAATAAGCAACACCGTGACCTATGGAGGACACAAAAACTTAGAAATTAGCAGCCGGAGGTCCGAATGGGGTCATGTCGGTTGTCCTACGACTAATGGAACTGTTCCGGTGTAGAAGGAGGATCCAGGTCTTGTGCTGTAACACAACAAATGATGAAGCACAATTCAATGATTAAAGGACCTCAAACAACCACCAACACAATCCCACAAAGATCAACTGGCTTTCGAAACACAAACACCAAAATCTGAAAATATTTCACGTTTCTAAGCCTTTTTAAAGACACAAAATAATTTGGAGATAGGATTCAGTTCATTTCACCGAACTGTTGTGTTGGAATAAATCACATCTGAAACGTGGAGGTTGATCTGGAATGGAACAATCAGTTAATTTTAACGTAAAATAGATGTTCCTTCACCAAATAGTAATGAAGTCCAGTAAGTCAATAGCCAAAAATTCCCAACCGAAAAATTAGCCTGCCCCAAGAATAGATCAACAGGAGATTATGGCCAGGCTACAAACTGGAAGGAGCAGGGTAGTGAAAAAGTATGAACCGCAGAAACAGACAAAGCAAACTTTGACATGGAATTTCCTTGGAAAGGGAAGCTGGCCAAGTCTGCATTGTGGGGTCTGTGGAGGTACCAACCTGGGGGCAGTTGATTTTTCCGTTCTATTTGAAAACAGATTTGGTGTATGGATTAGGGAGAGAGTATAACTTGTTTGAATGAGTGCTTTCACGGACATATCAGGGCCCGCCAGCGGGAATAGATTCTATACAGGTTTGGCTTAAGCAGAGCGGATGGCAAAGGACCTTCCATGAAGTCCCTTTTGGTTACATGCCCCAAAATTGAAATGGTGAAAAGGTCCTTTTCAAAAATACTTTGGGGTTTTTCACAACCAGAATTTTAAAATTTAAGATAACAAAAGCGGACCCAAAAACGGGACACAATCCACAAATGTCACGTTTAAAATGTCATCCTCACAACAACAACAACCGAGAAACTAAAAACTTCACCCAATTTCTTTCTGTTATACATCCCCTTTATTAAAAAAATAATGGGGTAAATTTCACCGATTTTTTTATACAACATGAAGTTCTAATTGCACATGAGACTCGGTCTGGATGGGATGGAAAATGAGCTATAAGGTTAGTTGAATTTTTGGCCCCAAACCCCATTACCAGTAATCAGTTGGAAGTCCATAAATTCATCAGTGCGGCAAACGAAAATGAGCATATCACTAACAAGCACAGCTGAAAGCAATTATGGAAACCCAAGAATCAGGGTTATTAGATCCAAGAAGAAAGGGTGATGGGAAAACATTTAAAAGCAGAAACAAGGACTGCGCAGTATGTACTCGGAAGCTGTTCCTTTGGGCAAGGATCGCACTTATACCAGAGGTTAGGTCTGTGGGGAAAATCAGTTTTTTGTCTAGTTTAGTTTTTTCCTACCCAAAAAATTGGGAGATTTATGTGCAAGTAAAACTGTGTTGAAAATTTGGGGTCTGACGGTCCCGAACAAATCAGTGTATGTAAGGTTGGAACATTTTGAGCTCTTTCAATGCGAGGACTGTGCATTAACAATTTTTCCATCGAGTGGTTACGATGTAATCGGAAATAGTCAGAGCATTAAACTTAGATTGGTCCAATAAATGATTACATGCAGATTTCAAAACTGTGGTAGAGTATTGGTCTGTAAAGAGGTGAACTCTGAGGAGTCACTTGAGAAAGAAGTCGATGGAGAGACCATGATCGTTGTGGGGGATATTAGAATTATATTGAACTGTAAGTTACCAAAACGATCATCAAAGATATTCAGAATCTTGTATCTTGACTCGATTCGCAGTGAAATTATTCAATGATTAAAAATTACATGCAGATACGGCCAATTGCAGTAAAGTATAAGGAAAAGATGCGATGTTTGGGCTTTTTTAAAAAGAATGACTACGATTAATTCCTATTCGACATCAGTTACCAATCGATTTCTCTAACCCCAATCCTCTTTTTCAGATCAATCATTTACAGGCCTTAAGCGTTTTTACGAGATTACACTTTCTAGGCCCGACCATCTACAAACGTTCGATAGAGAACTTGGCCACTTGACTTTGAATGCAATTCTTCCATCCTTCACGATTCATGCAAATGAGGACAATTCCTTGTGGATGTTTTCTGGGAAAACCCTCCAAATAGAGCCTCAACTCTTCTTCTACATTTGGCTTCCGTTTTAGGGAAGAACCCCTTCTTTCACAACGTTAACTCCCCCAGGGATAATCCCCGTTCTTTTTAAAAAAAGCTTCTTGGTAAAAAAATTTCCCCGTGAAATGGGGGTCGTGCGTCATTGATTATTTAGAGAAGGCCGAAAAGGACGCATTCTTTGTATTTCCGAAGTGCGCCTGAGCTTTCGTTGTAAAAGTTAGCTTGTTATGGTTGAACAAATTATGAGTAGGGGGTTGAATAAGTATAGTATGAATTGTACAGGATTAATATGAATATTATTCTTTTTCATTATTGATTACATATAATCATAAAGATAATTATCATGTTATATTCTTAAAAAAAATTACATGGTATTCATACATTGACATCTTCAAATATTGAACAGCTTCACTACAACAGCCTAAGTTCGAAGCAAAAACCCAATGCGAAGCATTTTGGCAATACCCTACATTAGAAACCGCCACAGTGAAAGTTTTCAATTGCAAAGATTTCCATTCCATTCATGGTCGCTAGAGGGTGGCCCACTTCAACAACCAAAGACTGCATCTCCTTGAAGCTTATGTATACACTTTCTGACAAGCCCTTATTCTGCAGGTTCTTTAGCCGGAACCCTCTCTCCAACAACAGATGTGAAGTCGGCTAACATCCCCCACCCGTTTCGTCAGAACTAAGTTGAACTTGCCAGGCAGCCCGAATTGTTGTGCGTTCTATCCAAGGTACATTCCCCATTCTGGAAACCAGTCGTTCCTTTTGGATGGGCCAGAATCTGTGTTAGCTTCTCTCTCCCAACACCAAGGTTCTCCCCTTTTTGTTCTTTTCCATAATACCCTTCCGGTTTTGACGATGCTTTCGACATGCCCTTCTTTTTTGGTTTATTTTCCTGTACGCCATTTTTTGGTAGATTGTTTCATGGTTTATTGGGTTAATGGGTTACAGGTATTTGGTTTCTTTCTTTTGCGGACGACTGTTTTCTTAACCCCTTGCAAATTGTCTATTAAAATCAAGGGCCTGACCGGCTGTTATTGATTTCTTATTACAACAGTATGGAAAATTGTACGTTTTTGAAATTATCCAAATTCACTGCTGGTTTTTTAAAAAAACTACAATGAAAACCTGAAAATTTTTTTAGATTTCCCAAAGGACTTTGGCAAATCTGAACGTTTGTTTTGTCGATTGTGATTCCATGGTTTAAATTTGTGGCTGTTTTGTTGTTTGTTGAGTGCTTAAAATCATTGTGGAAATACATAATACAAACTTGGTGTATCCATAAGGCAATATGGAATTTTTTTAAACGGGGTTTCCAGCTTTACACCCTGGAGATTTTACGTCTTGATGCTTTCTACATCGTCTTTAATGGTTTTGGAAGTCATCCATCAGCTATACTCATGTGTGACTCTCCCTCCAACGATCCAATGCAGATGCAGGCCGGAAAAATTTTTAAACAGTAATGCTTAGAATAGGCCATTGAAAGCTCGGTTTTAATAATTTTTTAAATCAATCAGCTGGGCTTGTTTTTCATTTTAACAAGGTCGGGCCAAAGGGTCCTTTTCCCTGAATTTTCCTTGATTCCTTTTGCCTTCTTTTTCTGCTTTCTTTCTGGGATTTCCCCCATTTTTCGTTGATCTTTTAACCCCAGATTCATTGAAATTCGTTTTTTCAGGGTGTGAGTTTCATATCTTTATGGATCATGTTCCCCTTTTACCTTTATAAGTTGTCTATTTCCATCAGTGGAGCAGAACTCTGTGGCCAGAATTTCAGGGGTTCATCAAGAAAGTCAGTCCTATTGCTGTCTTATAATTAATCTTTTCTTTTAGAAACGATTAGAAACGTCAAAAATTTTGTTTTGAGTGATGTTTTAAAGGATTTCAAACAGTTGATCATTGTGAGGTTGTGTTGTTGAGTATTTGAGGTTGTTTGTGCTTGTCGTTGGTTTCCAAAATCATGCATTTAAATATCAGCAAAAACCCTGATGTACTATATATGGTAATGTGGTATTCAGATATTTGGTCCCCACGTGACACCGGGTGATTCCATTCGATCGTCAGAACATTCGTCACTCCGCCTCCCTCCCTTTTTTTTGAATGGCACCTCAGCTGTATCATGTGTGCTTATCTTCTCATACTGATCTTACCATTGTATTTCGAAAACCAACATTTGGAAAAGGTAAAATTCGATGGCACACTTGATATAAATTACAAAAGAAAATATTGTGAACATTTTTTGATATACAGTAAAGCAGGCTTCACCACTCGGATTTCATGATGGAGCTCTTGGGGGGAACTATTTTCTTGTTTGAAACCAAGAATTTATTGCTCGATTTTAATTAATGTCATTCCAATTGAATGTACTCGAAAAGTCTTATCCCTTTGCCGTTCTTACTGCTGATTTGCCTTCTGGAAATTGCCGTCTTTGTTTTCATGTTCTGACGAAAATTAAATTATGAAGCAATTGCTTATTAGGATCAATTAATTTAATAAAAATGACGTGACGCGATTTTTCTGTTTAATGCATTCTTCTTTGCATAATAGCTGAGATTAATTGTATTCCGTCCCTTTAGTCATAATTTTTGTTTATTTTATCTGTTTTCCCGTTTGAGACTGCAGGTGACAATTCGTTTATGCTTTCACTTAAGTTGAAAATTTTGGCTTGGGACTCAATTATTTCCGGCATGTGGATTCTCAGGCCTTGGTTTTAGTTTTTTTTGTTTTCAGTGCTGACATCCGTAAGAGATTTTTTCTCATTTTTTTTGTGGACGTATGCTTTCTTGAACATCTTTCTTAAGAAAACGAGTTCATTTCAGCTCGCCTTTGAACTAGTTTATTTTGTTTCCCCTTTGAGCCGTTTTTTCTGTTGATGGAATGAAAGTGATGTTTTTAATAGAAAACCGGGGATCATGTGGATTGGGCTGGGTTAATTTCTCCCCTTTGGGAATAATGAGCTATTTACCCCTGGGGGGTAAAAAAAAAAAAAAAAATTTTCCCC
>JAPXFY010005751.1:0-7500 GCA_030674185.1 Monoplex corrugatus
TTTCTTTATCTTTCTGTTTTTTCTTCCTATTATTTTCTGCCTTGCTGGTCCATTCACCTGTCTGTGTTCGATAAAGTCTTACGTACTTTTCCCATAGGACTGATAATTGGGTACATGTATTGAGTGCATTTTTGGCTCTATGGAAATGAGCTATGCAGAAGCAATTTCAGGTAATTTAGACCCGTTCTTATGTATGTCTTAGTGTCCTTAGTTATGTTTAAATTTGTAGTCTGGTATGTTTTTTAAATCCCTGTGTGATAAATTGGATGGAGTGGTCAACGCCAGGGGCATTTCCTTAGATTATGTGCTCGAATGCATTGATATGTGTACTTAATTTTCTTTTCTCTTTTTTTTTTCCCTGTTAAAGTACTGTATGTGTATTGAAATAGTTACAGCCCTGATGTGGCTGTATGCAGTCAGCTGGGCTTTAAGCAATAATAAGAATAATGCTGTGACAGTACATAAGGTTATACAAAGGCTTAAAATCCCAATTCCCAGTCCAGCCTCAACCATCATGCGCCATGTGTTGAACTTAGATAGTTTTTATTGCTCGTTTTATTGAAAACATTTGGAAGACTTAGCAACACTTAGTAATAAAGAGCATTGAAATGCACTTGTATGCAACATTTAGTGCTGTTTGAAGCTCTGGTTTTCACATTACTCGACAAAAGTTGAGGAGAGATGTCGCTCCAACCAGCAAAAGGTTTGTTGAGGGAGGGACTTGTTTGCCTTATAAGTGCTGCAAGTCCTTTAAGGTTGTCAAAGAAATAAAGTGCAATTAACTTATCAGAAATAGCAGTTTTAAACACACTTCTGACCATGCAGTTTCCTGCGAGTTTGCTGTCCATGACCCAAGTGATTTTGACTTGCAGCCATCACTGCAGATTGTGTCACATAAAATCCTCTTACCCGCATGTTTCTGAATAGATTTACTTAAAGCTGTGTGAAGTGATCGCTTGATATATCATGCAGTTGTGTATTGCAAAATGAAATGATAAGTTTAAGCCCCTACTGTACCACGTGTGTTATGATTGTTGTTTCTCGTGGTGTTCACAAACAGTGAATGATAATCACCATCACCACCATTCGACACATCATCGTCTCTGCTTTCAACATTTTTCGTGGAATTGTCGTCAAAATCACTGTCAGAATCATTGTTCGAACCTTCACCAGCCACAGCACAAAGATCGTTTGTGAAGATTTCATCAAGCGTGGTTGAGAAACGCAAATATGTCGCTTTACCATGATTGCAAACAAACAGAAGAGTGTTACATGTACAGGAAGTTCAGAGAGTAATTACCTCCTGGAACTCTTGTGTGGTGAAGTCCTACCTTCTTCTGTTGTCCTCTTTCAACAACAAAACTGTCAGTTTCAGTTTCTCAAGACGACTTCTTCACACTTGGAACAAATTCCATACACACTAACATCACAGGTGCCATGTGTATGGTGATCAAGGCACCAGCCGTAGCACATCCATGATGGGCCGCGACTATAGTCGTGAACGCCAAGCTTCACCTACTACCGGGCCGCACTAAAAGTTGTTTGGGTGATATTTGGGTGATATATGGTACAGAACTGGATGGCGGTTAAAAATGTTTAAGTAATAGCTTTATAAATAGCACAGCTAAACTTAGCATCCTTTTTTTCATAAAGTACACAAATTTTGGTGACAACTGGATTTCATTCAGGCCTGCTAGAGAGCTTTTTTACAACTACTGGTTCTTTATTGGCGGCAGGCTCAGGCTGACCAGAAGTTCAGGCAGAGGCGGGCCAGTCACAATACTGTTAAGCCTGCATATAAGCCCATGAGCTGTCCAGGTCCTGAGGTCCTGCCTAGACTATGTTTTACCCAGTCTATAGTTTTTGTACTAGTATTGTAACCGATAGTTTGTCTGCAGCAGTCTACAGACTGAATTTTGTGCAGCTGATAAATTGTTGGATGTGGTCATAATTGTATTACGGTTTGATGTTCAATGAAAAAACATTTGTTATGTTTCTGTGTGTGTGTTCATGCCTCCCCTTCAACAGAGGCCTTTATTGATGTTGTTATCATAGTTTGTGTGCAATGTCAGTTTGCCTGTGGTTGATGTGTGCAGAAAATTGATGATCTGGATCTGCAAGTTCATGACCATGGCAACTTTGGCAAGGGCTTCATGAAGACTTGCAAGGTAATCAGCCTACCTGTTTCTTATTCACATGCTTCAACCCTTTCTCTCCTGCACCTTCAAAGCTGCATTTTCCCAGCCATTCTGACACCCTTTAGTTGCCAGCTGGCATCGCCTGCAAGTGCTATTTTTAGCCAGGCAGGGTCGACCAAAGTCTTGTCTCTGTAGCGTGTCTTTGTGCTCAAGCCCTAGTGATAAAGAAGGAAGCTGAGTGCGGTTTTCTGTATGCATCGTGTGTGTGTGTGTGTGTGTGTGTGACTGCTGCGTTCTTCCAAGAGTCTTGGAGGGACTGAATGTAGCAAATGACTAAGATCAGCACGAGAGTCTTGGAATCTAGGTCAATTGGGAGGCCTATACTACCACGCACGCCTGTGCCTCACTATACACGGCATTGGGATGAGTGAAAAGGGTGTGGGGAGCGGAAAGGAAGGGGAAAGATGTGCGCTATTAATAGCCGGCAGGGCAGAGCCAACTGAAGTATCTTGGATTTGTGCGCTGTGCCCTGTCCACCAGCATTCTGCATTGTCAATGTCAACCATGCTACTCGAACAAAAACTGAACCCTTAGATTCCCTCACCCTGTCCACCATCATTCTGCATTGTCAATGTCAACCATACTACTCGAACAAAAACTGAACCCTTAGATTCCCTCACCCTGTCCACCAGCATTCTGCATTGTCAACCATACTACTGGAACAAAAACTTAACCCTTAGATTCCCTCACCCTGTCCACCAGCATTCTGCATTGTCAACCATGCTACTCGAACAAAAACTTAACCCTTAGATTCCCTCACCCTGTCCACCAGCATTCTGCATTGTCAACCATACTACTCGAACAAAAACTTAACCCTTAGATTCCCTCACCCTGTCCACCAGCATTCTGCATTGTCAACCATACTACTCGAACAAAAACTGAACCCTTAGATTCCCTCACCCTGTCCACCAGCATTCTGCATTGTCAACCATACTACTAGAACAAAAACAACCCTTAGATTCCCTCACCCTGTCCACCAGCATTCTGCATTGTCAACCATGCTACTCGAACAAAAACTTAACCCTTAGATTCCCTCACCCTGTCCACCAGCATTCTGCATTGTCAACCATGCTACTAGAACAAAAACTTAACCCTTAGATTCCCTCACCCTATCCATCAGCTTCCTGCGCAGATGGACACAGATTGGTCAGGTATATTTGAAGCCTGGTTGATGAAAGGGATATGCCCCTGCTTTTTACAGTGTGACTGTACAGGTTTGCACAAGTTCAAATCTCACTTGAGCAAAAGTGTGTGCATACAACCTCCAGCTGTGAGCGGGTACTTGACCCTGTTTATGGTTGGGGAAGGTAAAACAGTGAGAGAGAGGAGATGATCTTCTGTTTCACAAGGCTGACTCAGAGACAAGTTGCAGTCTCAACCACCCTACTTCACTATCACTATAGGATTATGGAATCCAAAACAAGTGTGACTGCCCACTTTCAAGCAAACAGGAACCAGAAAAAACACAAAAAAAGAATAAGAATGCGTATTCAATACAGCAAGACAAGACAGGCGCAAATTTTCGGCCAACTGGCCTTTGTCTAGCGTGAATGTAAGATCACAGACAAACACCAAATACAGAAATCATGAGAAAAAGACAGACTTCCCCGCTGCTTCATCCAGTTGGCCGAAAATTTGCACCTGTCTTGTCTTGTCGTTTTAAATACGCGTTCTGATTCTGTTTTAGTGTTTTTCTGGTTCCTTAACCTTTCACGTAAGAATCAGGTACCAGTGTACATCGTCTTGGCACATTGTTTGCGCAGGTCAGTCCCGATGCCTTCATCCAGATGGCGCTGCAGGTGACCTATTTGAAGAACGCAGGCAAAATGGCCTTGACCTACGAGGCAGCGATGACTCGTCTCTACCTGAAGGGTCGTACGGAGACAGTGCGATCGCTCACATCCAAGGCATCTGCTTTTGCACGGTATGAGGATGTCGCTGCGTTAGAGTATGAATGTTTTCTTTTTGTTTCTGAAAAAATGTGGTGTTCTCTTTTGTTTGTTTTTTTTTCCTTTTTTGGGGGGGGGGGGGGGGGGGGTCTGTTCTGATATTTATATTGCTTTAGTGGCTTTGATCTCCCCTGTAGGGATGCCAGGGCTCTTACAGCATAAATAATATCCCCACCTTCTGGAAATTCTGTGCTAGAAATTTCCTCTTTTCTGTCACTCTCTTTTGTTTCTGCCTTGTTCCTTTACTTTCTGTCCATTCTTCTTATCATTTTCTGTCTTGCTGGTCCATTCACCTGTGTGTGTTCGATAAAGGCTTGCATACTTTTTCTTAGGATTGATAATTGGGTGCATGTATTATATTAAATGCATTTCTGGCTCTAGGGAGGTGAGATGTGCTGAATCAATTTTAGGTACTTTATGCCTGTTTTTAGATGTTTTAGTGTCCTTAGGTAAGCTTAAATTTATATTCAGGTGTGTTTTTTTTTTTAAATCCCCTGTGTGATAAATTGGACGGAGTGGTCAACACCGGAGGCATGTCCTTAGGTTATGTGCGCAAATGCATTGATATGTGTACTTTTTTTGTTTTTTTGTTTTGTTTTGTTGTTGTTGAAGTTTTGTGCGTTTTGAGGCAGTTATAGCCCTGATATGGCTCTACGCAGTCACCTGGGCTTTAAACAACAAGAACATCTCATGGCACTCACCCTGGCTCCTGAAAACAGAACCAAACCCTGTGTTTTTCCACTGATGTCCAGTACCAAGAAATCCCTAGACCATCCATCAGATAAAATTAAATTGTGTATCTACCAGGCCACTGCAGTGGAGTTCAGCAGTAACTGTTCTGATCCAAGATGGGCAGGGTACCACCTGCTAAGCTTCCATCTAATGACAGTCAACTCTTACAGTCCAATTCCATTGCCATTTAGGACTCAACAACATGGCATCAGTCACTGATCTGCTGGTGAAAGGGTACACTCAGTCTGTTAAATTAAGGTTGTGGTATGTTAACCCTTTGACTCCTGCGCCATATCCTTCATCTGCAAAAACTTAGCTCGTTGACTCCCTCACCCTATCCACCAACTTCCTGCAGAAAGTTGGTGGATAGGGTGAGGGAATCAAAGGGTTAAATTTTTGTTTTGCTAACATGGTTGACAATGGAGGATGCTGGTGGACAGGGTGTAGTAGTCAAAGGGTTAAAAGAACAGTCAGTTAAAGGATGTTTTGCAGTGGATTCTGTTTATAGTCACAGGT
Source organism: Monoplex corrugatus (assembly GCA_030674185.1). Taxonomy (NCBI): domain Eukaryota; kingdom Metazoa; phylum Mollusca; class Gastropoda; order Littorinimorpha; family Ranellidae; genus Monoplex; species Monoplex corrugatus. The sequence goes on from JAPXFY010005751.1 coordinate 5,396, forward strand.
GCCATTTGCATTCCCACTGGTTGTTCTGCACTCAATTTTTTTGAAGTTCTTCAGAGTTTCATCTGAGACTGACAGTGGTTACTACAACAGTAGTTTTGGACAGTTTAGTGGTAACATATGAGGCCATGATCACCAACGCCATGCAGAAAGGCTGATGATGATGATGATGATGATGATGATTGCATCCTGCACACGAGACCGCATTTATCATCTCATCTGAAAGATTGGCACCTGGATTTCCATTTAAGGTCTAGTGGAGATGGAGAAAATTCTCCGTCCAATCTGTGATTTAAACTGATGTTTGTGGCATCCTAGGCAGGTGTTTTAACCAGCGGGCCGCACACTTCATTGATGGTAGTGATGTGACAAGTTTTACTGTTATATCTTTTACATGCAGAGGGTGAAAAGCATTCTTACCAACAAATGCCTATCAATTAACATCAGGAAGACAGTTCTTGAATGTTTTATATAGATCTGATAATGTTATACGTTTGTGAGGCATGGACAGTCAACAAGTAAAACCAATTGAGGCAGCCGAGATGTGGTTTGTAAGAATGTTGAGAGTTCCATGGACAGCAAAGAAAACAAACGACACAGTCTTGATGGAGGCAGACACAAGTAGATCATTCATAAGGAAGATTAGGAAAAGACAGGCAACATTTATAGGCCAGGAAAGGTGGAGGGAAAGGGAGCACCAGGTAGACCCTGGGAGAAAATATTGGACGGACTTGCAGGGTGGCTGGGGACGGACAGGGTGGAAGATGTGCTTGCGTCAGTAAGGGATAGATACATGTGGAGGGCCATGATCACCAATGCCATGCGGCAGGGCACATGATGATGATGATGCAGAGGGTTTTTGTTTTATGTGTAGAGCGTTTGTGGACAAGTCAGTCAGCAACAAGGAGAAACGCAAACTGCTGACGGAGGCGTGCGAACACCACCAGGTGATGTACAAAGATGCCATGAACGGGAAAGCCATAGACAGGCACCTCTTCGCTCTCTATGTCGCCAGTCGCGGCCTGGGATATGTGAGTGTGGTTTGCCCTTTGTGTCAATGTGTTTGTGTGTGTGTGTATCTGTGTGTGTGTGTGTGTGTAGGGGAAGGGATGTAGGTATTTGGGTAGGTGAGTAGGTGTGCAAGGATAAATATTCATGTTTTTCCTTTGACCAACTTTTGATGCAGCTGCTACAGTTGTAAGATTGAATGAGGTAGACAAAGGAATACATAGACAAAAACAGAATGTCCAAGTTTTGTGATGACAGTGCCTTAGTGATGAGCTTTGTTGTATTTTATAACGTCTTAAATGTAGTGATGACCAGTTGAATATCTGTTGTTGAAATCAGTATTTTCTGTCAGTGACTTCTTGTCTGGGAGGAAAAAAATGATCAATCGAAAGATAACCAGATTGTCAAATTATCTGTAGTTATATAGTTATAGGCTGAACATTTCGGTATTATATTGTAGGTCAGATTTTTATCTGTTGGACTGTTATATGTTGATTATGTGTGTTGTGTGTGTGTGTGTGTACAGGAGGAGGCGCAGCTTGTTGAGTGATGACCTGTGTGTGTGTGTGCATGTGTGTAGTCTGGAGGGGTGCAGCTTTTTGAGTGATTGTGTGTGTGTATGTATGTAAGTGCATGCATGTTTATTTTTCCATTGTAGTGAATTGTTATTAATCATCACAATTCTCTGTCAGTGCCAGCTAAATACAATATTGTTTCATGTTGCTAAAGCAAAGTATGTTAGAAATAACCCGCAAAACGCAGGAGGTCAGTTGGCGGAAGAGCAGCTTGCGTTTGGTCCGTTTCTTTAGACTTTAAAGGGGAGTGAGTTTCACTCCTTGTCACATTGGAAAGTCAGGACTTGTGTCCCGTAACATGCCATATGAGCACTGCCAGAGACATCAGAAGTGCACCATTACAAAGTGTCAAGATATCTGCAAAGGCAATCATGTATGATGAATGTTCACAGACATATAAACTGTTTCTTTCTTGTTTTGTGTTATATATTTATACCCTCCGCTCTGCCTCCAATCCTCTGACTTTTCACTTTCCACGCACTAAGCTCAATACCTATGGTCCACGAGCCTTCTCTGTTTCTGGCC
>JAPXFY010005751.1:12500-14250 GCA_030674185.1 Monoplex corrugatus
TGTTTTTTTCCCTCCTCCTGTTTTAAGCCCTGGTGTGTGTGTGTGTGTGTGTGTGCACGACGAGCGTGTAAGGTCCTGTGCTGGCGTAAGACAAACCATCTGTTAACTGGTGGGATAGAAAGGGGAAAAGAGGACAATGTTATCCAGTTATAAGCGTTGTAACAGACAAGGAGTAATGAAAAACCTAACAGCAGTGTGTCAGCGGCTTGATGCCACACAACCAGCGAAGTAGACAGCTGCAGGAAAGGAGAGCACAGGAACAAACCTTCTCTGCGTGATGTCATTTCATCACTGACCGACATGAAGAAGAAAGTCCTGAACCACATATGTGAAAATGTGTCGGAGGTTTATAAATGCGAAAATGTGTCAGGACCTCTCACTATCATTTTAATTTAGAAACCCATATCTTTTGATAGTAATCTAACATTCTTTGACTTTTTAAAAAAAAATCTTCTCAGACAGAGGAGAGGGGAGGGAGAAAAAGAGAGCGAGCGAGCTAGAGAGAGAGAGACAGCAGCTTCTTGGCTGGATTCTGCCCACAGCTGTCATTTGTTTATGCATTTTATTTGGAGCATGTAGCAGTTATGTGAAAATGGCAGAAATATAAGCTTTCCTGGTGCTGTGTGGAAGATATTTTGTATATAGTTCAGATTTAACCTAGAAGAATGCCCTGGGATAAAGATTGGAGGAAAAATGATAAACACCATTCATTACACAGATGACACCGTACTAATTGCAGAAAATGAAAAAGACCTACAAAACCTTGTGAATGTAATAGAAATAGAAATTAAAAATAAAGGGCTGGAGCTAATAAATAGCAAGAAGACTGAAGTCATGGTAATCAGTAAAAAAAACAAGAAATACCCTCATGCAAAATAACAGCAAATGGCACAACTTTGAGACACATTGATAAGTTTAAATATTTGGGAACGGTCACCTCACCAGACGGCAGATGCACATCAGAAATGGCCAGCGGAATCGGCCAAGCGAAAACAGCATTCAAGAAGATGAAAAGTTTTCTTACCAACAAATGCCTATCAATTAACATCAGGAAGGGAGTTCTTGAATGTTATATAGAACCAATATTGTTGTACGGTTGTGAGGCACGGACAGTCCACTTGCAAAGTCAGAACAAAATGTGGTTTCTAAGATGAATGTTGAGAGTTCCATGGACAGCAAAGAAAATAAACAAGTCTTGAAGGAGGCAGACACAAGAAGATCATTCATAAGGAAGATTAGGAAAAGACAAGCAACACTTAAAGGACATTTTATGTGGAAAGGGGAATTACTGCACCTGGTCACAACGGGAAAGCCGGAGGAAAAGAACACTAGGTAGACCCAGGGAGAAAATATTGGACGGACTTGCAGGGTGACTGAAGACAAAGAGGGTGGGAGATGTACTTTGCAGTGACAGGGGATAGATTCGTATGGAGGGCCATGATCATCAATGCCATATGGCAGGGCACATGATGATGAGTTCAGATTTGGTTGTGTTCCATTTACTTTTCATACACCCTAGTTGTTGTCTTTAAGATTTCTTTTTTTTCTGTCTGAAGTAAGTGAATACAAAAATAATCTGGTATATTTGCATAGTCTTGTATAAGTGATGTTATATGGTTGTCAGCTTTTGCTTCCATCTCAGTTAAAAAAAAAAACTGGCATGCTTTGGACAGAAAGATGAAACCATTCTCTTTATTTAATTCCTGCCATTGGTAGCATTTAATTGATTGAAAATGTGTATGAGGCATGG
>JAPXFY010005752.1:0-7500 GCA_030674185.1 Monoplex corrugatus
AGCCTATCTTCTTCTATACTCCATAAAATGTGTTGTGTTTTTGGGGTGTGTGTGTGTGTGTGTGTGTGGTGTGTGTTGGTGTGGGGTGTGTGCGATGTGTTGTTGTGTCTGGTCTGTTACTTGTGGTATGTATGATATTGTGTGTGTCTCTGTGTGCGAGCGCTTTTGTGTGTGTGTTGGCTAATGTGTGTGTGTTTTGTGTATGTATTGATGTTTATGTGAGGATTGTGTGTGTGTTTGTGTGTATGTTGTGTGTCTGTGTGTGTGTCGGTGTGTGTGTGTGTGGTGTTTTTTGGTGTGGTGTGTGTGGTGTGTGTGTTTTGGTGTGTTTGTCTGTATTGTACCTGATTAAGCAATTACCCAAGCATTTCTTCTGTCACTTCCTCTCTTCCACACAGATCCAGGTGTCGGGTTTGGGATGGTGGATGGATCCATCAGCAAGGAACTTGTTTGAAAGGTGCCTCGAAATGCGCTTCTCCTATTGTAACACACCAGATTCGCAACTGCTTCACTTACCAAAGTACAACAGTGGCGACTTTAGTCATTGGGTTAAGCCTGTACATTATCAACACTTGTAGTCACTCTGCATGCTTCTCAAGAGGGAAATATTTGTTATTCAATTTTTCTGATATATCCGGGCTCGCGATTTGGAACATTGCTTGCAATGACCCAGACACCTGCCCTGAAAGTCTAGGATTCAAACTCAGACAGCAAACATTCCAATCGGGGAAAAACCCGGTTAACTATCTGAAAAACTCGTTGCGAAGTGTGATCCATTTTAATTTTTGCAAAAAAGTTTTTTAGACTCACCTATTCTGTGATCCAACACGTCAGGACATCATCAATGTCAAGGAACTTTTACAAATATCTAAGGCAACAAAAATGGGACGTTTAATTTTTTTCAATCCTTTTTTGGTTATTTGCGAGCATCGGGATTGTAACATGTTTTAGACGGGCATCTAGGCTTAAAAAAAGGGTAGGTCACATCATTCAGCTTCCGTTTCTCACTCAATTTTTTAACCATTTTTCAGGAACATCAGCGGGGAGCCCTGGGCCGGGGGGCACACCACACAACTTGTCCTGATTGTCCTTTGAATATGTCCACAGGTTTTCAAAGTTGTCTGCAATTCGTCAAACAGATGTCCTGAAGTCTTCTGAGTTGGTCATATTGTTTTTTGGGCCCCTGCACAACACAGGAGGTTCAAGGGTTTAAGCAATTTTCTTCAGATTCATTTTTCATTGATGGTGAGAATTTTAAACAAACAAGAGTCAGTTTCCCCTTTTTCTTAATCAAAAAAACCCTAAGGATCATTTGCAAGCTACAATTTAAAGCCTAGGGGTTGGTGACATGAGCCCTACATAAAAAATTTTAAAGGATTCATAACGTGAGTTATCACCCGGCCAGTCTGAGTACCCTTTAAATCTCTAGCATCATAACATGTTTCCTTCACACTGACTTATCAAACACCAAAAAAACCCAAACAACCAACAAAAAAAGCAAAAAACAATTACAAAAAAAACCCAATCATCAGCAAAATCCGTCACAGTTGAATTTTTTGACACCATCTTGTATCTGGGCCTACATAAAAAATCTGATCACAACAACACAAACCCCAACACACACCAACACACACACACAAACACACACACACACACACACACACACACCACGCAGACGCACGCACACACACACACACCACACACACACAATCACCAAAATTGGCTTTTGTCCTGGCTTCGATCAAGTCACAATGGTGCTATATCTCACTAAGAATTATAAATGTTTGGGTTTTTTAAATCTTTGGGGAAAATAACCCTGAACCAAATCGGAAGCGTGTGTGCTAAGAAAAAAATTATCAATGCGAACTCTGCTACCTAATCACCACTCACAAACTTTTACTTCAGTTTTACTTCTCTTTTCAATTTTTAAAAAAGAGTAAAAAGACAGAAAAAATTTAACAAAAAAAAAAAAAACCCCCATGTTGCCTAACCTTGGGGAAAAAAATATAGTCTACCAAATATAATTTACAATGGGAATCCCTGCAAATATTTTTTCCACGGGGCCCGGACAAAAAAACCAAAACAAAAAAAACCCTGTTTGTACACTGCTACAATTAACACTTTTGATTAACGAGCTTTTTGTTTTTTGGCGCTCTGACCGCTGTGGCGTCCCCTACAATTAACACATTAGTTAACGAGCGTTGTGATTTGTGTGCGCCTGACCGCTGGGCCCCAACAATTAACAAATTAGATTAACGAGCTTTTTTGATTTGTGTGCACTCACCGCTGTGGCGTACCAAAAAAAATTAACACTTAAATTTAAAGAGCGTTGTGTTTGTGGCGCTCTGACCGCTGTGGCGAAAACCCAACAATTAACAAAATTTGTTTTTCGAGCTTGGATTTGTGCGCTCTGACCCTGTGGCTACCATAAATTAACAAATTAGTTTTAAAGAGCGTTGTGATTTGTTGGCCCTGACCGCTGTGGCGACCATACAATTCGGGCCCGGGGGCCAGTTGAAGTTGACGGTAAAGGGGACATCCGCTCTGAAAAAGCGAACACCACTGCGTCACGTTTACCGCGAATACCGATACTATAATCCAAAACAATGGGACGCCCCTTAAGCAAAAAAGGAACCAGAAAAACACAAAAATAAATCAGAACGCGTACAATCAACAAGACAAGACAAGCGCAAATTTTGGGGCCCAAAGGGGGTTTGTCAAGTGTAAGATAACAAACAAACAAAAAAACACCAATACAAAAATTATGTAAAAAAAGGGAAAATCCCCTGTTGCTCGCCAGTTTGGGGAAAAGGGGAAAAATAAATTGCAATGTGTCGGGAAGGTAAAACGGGGGAAGGGGAGGGAAATATGATGAAAAAAAAGTGGATAATTCTGAAAAAAGAAAAGGGTCATGCCAATTAGTATTTTTATGTCCTAAAAAAGGGGGCCAGGGCAAACTGTGGGGAAGGCTGATGTAAAGGATCGTGCCAGTGCGACAATCCATTTTGACCTTAATAGGAAGAAAAACTCCTAAACCAACAGCCGAGGGCTGAAGGGGGAAAAAAGACTACCCGGGGGTAAAAACCCTCGTCATCCGGGGTGGGCCTGTCCATGCATATTTTATTATATACTTTCTTTCCCCCTTTTCCATATCTTATCCTGGGGAAATTTCCGAAATGGACCATATCATCCCAAATTTTCCCTTTTTAATAAAATCTTGGATATGGGCTGCACTATGCCCCCCCCCCCTTTTTTTTTTTTTATCTGTTCTAATTCTCATTTTACAAAATCAATACTGCAGCCTGAGACATCTTTTTAGGACGCGACCTTGGGGTTTATCGCGTGACGAGCGATGCGGATGAACTTTGTTCTTTCATTTCATTGGCTGTATGAGCCTTGGGTTACCACTCCATACAAGTGTGACAGTTTTTTCTCTAACTGAGCTAGGTGACCCTGGCGCCTCTGCCAACGTCGGGACTTCACGTTGACTAAAAAAGTGCCTCCCTGATTCACATCCCCCATGCGCCTCCATGGTTTTTTCCCCGAACCCCCAGCAAGGGTGGCTGAGGGGGGCTGGGCCTTTCCAAAGGGCCCCGTGTTTGGTCTGGGGCTGCTTATTTAATATTTGCAGCTACCCCATTTCAGACGGCAGATGCACATCAGAAATAGCCAGCAGAATCGGCCAAGCCAAAACAGCATTCAAGAAGATGACAAGCATTCTTACCAACAAATGCCTATCAATTAACATCAGGAAGAGAGTTCTTCAATGTTATATAGAACCAATACTGTTGTACGGATGCGAGGCGTGGACAGTCAACAAACAAAGCCAGAACAAGATTGAGGCAGCCGAGATGTGTTTTTGCTAAGAAGAATGTTGAGGGTTCCATGGACAGCAAAGAAAACAAACGAGACAGTCTTGATGGAGGCAGACACAAGTAGATCACTCATAAGGAAGATTAGGAAAAGACAGGCAACATTTATAGGCCATTTTATGAGGAAGGGGATTTGGAGCACCTGGTCATGGCGGGAAAGCTGGAGGGAAAGAGAGCACCGGGTAGACCCCAGGGAGAGAAATGCTGGACGGACTTGCAGAATGGCTGGGGAGGGAGGTGGGGGAGATGCTAGGGGCAACGAGAGATAGAGGCAGATGGAAGTCCATGATCACCAACGCCATGAGGCAGGGCACCTGATGATGATGATGACCCCATTACAGGGCATTCCCCTATCTGCCACCTGGGGACCCGCTAGGTTGGAAGTTTGACTTCTCCTGGTGCTTGACAGCCTATCCTAGGACTGACAATGTTCCCCAGAAACAAGGTATCTCACAATGCACTAAAATTATTTAAGGCTTCCATACACAATGTCTTCGCTAGTCCTCGTATACTCTGAGAGTGGTAGGACTTTAAAACTTACAGAACTGAACTCAGTTAGCTTCATTTGATTTTCTTGACCATGGATGAAGGCGTTGTGAGAGTACGCGTACACGTTTTGGGTCGTGGACACGTCGCCTCTCGGCTGAGATTCATCCCCACCGTCTTCAGGCTGAGTGAGGACGACCACGAAGTTGACTGCAGTATTTGTTAGGAGACAATCACGCCAGGTAGTAGGGTGGTACGGCTGGCATGCAGTCACCTGTTCCACATTGACTGTGTGAGTAGGTGGCTGCGAAACCGCAATACCTGCCCCTACTGCCGCGGCAAGATCAGCTGAGCATATACTGCACTTCTGTCCGCCAACAGGCCCTTTTCAAGGCCAACAGTTTCCCAAGCGAGATTGTCTTCTGGTTGCCCAAGTTGATCAAAACCTAGCACCAGAGCGCATGTGCACTCACACACCCTACATCGATCTAGGATTCATAATTACATTCACTCACTCACTCACACACACTCACACATACACACACACACACACACACACACACACACACACATACACACACTCACTCACACACTCACTCATGCACACACTCACACACACACACACACACAACACACACCACTACACACACTCAAACACACACTCATACACACACACCACACACACACACACACACACACACACACACACACACACACACACTCACTAACACACACACACAAACACGTACTCACTCACACACACATACGCACACTTATACATGTGTACACATGCCCCTGGCGGGCTTTGTGAAACCCTGGATGTTGTCCCGTAGAATATGACGGTGACGTGTGCCGTTTGGCAACCCACCCTCCCACACACACACTCACACACACACGCACACACACACACACACACACACACACACACACACCACTCACACACACACACACACACACACACACACACACACACACACACACACACACACACACACACACACACACACACACACACACACACACACACACACACACACATCCTGGTCAAGTGTTTTTCCTCCCTTGCCATGTCCCGACGTTTGGTGAAATGAAGTGAAATATTAACAATAAAATCGGAATCGGTTCCGTTGTGTAAATAATTAATGATAATTACAATATTTAGATAGCGCAAAATCTTGATAAAATCAAATCTAAGCGCTGAAACAGACACACACACACGCACGCACGCACACACTCGCACGCACGCACGCACACACACACACACACACATTCACACGCGCGCGCGCGCGCGCGTGCACACACACACTCACACGCCGCGGCGCGCGTGCAACACACACACACCACGGAACACGGCCTATAAATGGGGAGAAAGAATAAAAGCAATGGAAAATTACAGAGAGCATATTATATACAATTATATATTACAATGTGATTCCCCTCCGAGTGGAGACACGCTGCAGCGGGGATTGAGTGAGGTCAGGATTTTATGCAGAGGAGAAAAGGTGAGTTTTGAGAACGGACTTGAAGGAGACAAAAGTAGGTTGCTGACGGACTGAGAGAGGAAGTTTGTTCTAGGAGAGCGGACCAGAAACAGAGAAGGCTCGTGGACCATAGGTATTGAGCTTAGTGCGTAGAAAGCGAAAAGTCAGAGGATCGGAGGCAGAGCGGAGGGTACGTGAGGGAACATAGATCTCAAGTAAGCTTGACAGGTAATCGGGGGCTGCGTTATTGAGGCTTTTGTAGCACATGGTGTCTAGTTTGTACTGTATGCGCTTTGATACAGGGAGCCAGTGAAGTTGTGCCAGGAGAGGAGATATGTGGTCAGCTTTTTTCTTTTTGAGTACAAGGCGTGCAGCGTTGTTTTGAATGCGCTGTAGGATGTGAATGATGGAGGCAGGAAGACCAGACAGGAGTGAATTGCAATAGTCAATGCGAGACATTATGAAGGAGAGAATGAGTTTTGCAGTTGTTTCGACAGAGAGATACTTCCTGATCAGGCTTATACGATGGAGGTGATAGTAGCAAGATCTGGCAGTTTGAGAAACAAAGTTATTCATGGAGAAGGTAGAGTCAATGCAGACACCAAGGTTTTTAGCTGAATCAGAAATTGGGACTGTGTTACATAATGGGAGAGAAAGAGGAGGCAGCTGAGAAAGTTTCTGACGGGTGCCAATGAGGATAGCTTCTGTCTTGTCGTCATTAAGCTGAAGTTTGTTGTATGTCATCCAATTTTTAATGTCCGAGTAACACTCAGTGGTGTGAGTCAGGAGGCGCTGTATATTGTCAGGTGAGTCACTGTCTTGAAGACAATGTAGACTTTAAAGTCCTACTATTCTGAGAGTATATAAGAATATTTCTAAAGAAGCCTTCAATTATGTTGCCTGCACTGTAAGACATGTATGCTATTGCCGATATTTTCTAGTTACTACACTGTATTTATTACACCACTAAGCAGACAATATAAATGTTCTGTTTTGTTGAGTTGTAAAGTCCCACCACTCTCAGGAGTATATGAGGACTGGCTATAAGAACGTTGCTCAAAGAAGCCTTCAAACATTTTGGTTGTGCTGTGAGATACCGATGCTACTGTCGGGTTCTCGTGGCTAGAATTACGACACACCGCTGCTCTGTTCTGTTTTGTTGCGTTTAAAGTCTTACCACTCTCAGAGTATACGAGGACTAGCTATAAGAACGATGCTCAAAGAAGCCTTAACAAACTTTTTATTGCATCGTGGATACCAATCCTTTTGTCGGATTCTCTGGATGAGACACACCGTACTAGATGAGGGCAATAGCAAAAGCCATCTACGGTGTCAACACTGCTTGAACGGACGGCAAAGAAGGCAATCACATCCCTTTGGTTTCATTGGTTAAAACTCTCTCGCCCGACCAATCACATTTCAGAGCTAACAAAAAATCTTGCTAGCAGACAAAAACAACTGTGCAGGCTACCCCCTCCCCCCCCCCCCCCTTTTTTTTTTTTTAATTCATCCACCCATTCGATTGCCATCCAGGGTGGATCAGGAGAACCGAAAAAAGCATCGGTTTCTCGCAATGCACAACCATTTTTTAAGGCTTCTTCAAACAATTTTTTCACTAGTCCTCATATACTCTGAGAATGGTAGGACTTTAAAACTTACTA
>JAPXFY010005752.1:12500-14248 GCA_030674185.1 Monoplex corrugatus
AACTGTAAGAGGTCAATTCTCAAAATGACCATCATTAAACATACATAACTTCACATTCTTTTTTAGTACAAGCTTTATTCAGGTACCAAAATAATCAGCAGAATGTACACTTTCCAGTGATATGTACATCTCAAAATACCCAAAATGCTAGTTGAATGATTTCATGCTGGCAGGGTACATATATAATTATATACAGGTCTGGAAAAACATGATTAATGCTTTCAAAGACAGAAAACATTCTAATTCATTAGTTAGGAATCAACTTAAGCAACAGAATGATTCAACCCACTTGGGAAAATGAGGGTGGCCCTGAAAAGGGCCTTTGTTTTGTGTGGAGCGTTCAGTCAACCGTTTTAAGCTTTGCCACCAGCTGCCTTGGACTGGGACTTCTTGGGAAGAAGCACAGCCTGGATGTTGGGCAGCACACCACCCTGGGCGATGGTGACACCAGACAGAAGTTTGTTCAACTCCTCGTCATTGCGGATGGCCAACTGAAGATGACGGGGGATGATTCTGGTTTTCTTGTTGTCACGGGCAGCGTTGCCTGCCAACTCCAACACCTCAGCAGCCAGGTACTCGAGCACTGCCGCCAGGTACACGGGAGCTCCGGCACCCACACGCTCGGCGTAGTTGCCCTTGCGCAGTAGTCGATGGATTCGACCAACGGGGAACTGAAGCCCTGCACGGGATGAGCGAGACTTGCTCTTTCCCTTGACTTTTCCTCCTTTGCCACGGCCAGACATGATGGACGAATCGTACGTTAAAAAATAATCAAAGTACTTGAAATACTGATAACAATTGAACAAGTGCGCAGGCTTTCACCAGCCTATGCACTGCTCCTTTTCCTCGTCACAAACACACCGCTGGCTACGAGATGGACCAATGGGAACGGCGCCGTGATTTATTTGCTACCACTAAACCGTGACGTTAGTATATAAGAAAAATTCGCGCAAGTGGCGGTCTACTTGCAATTTAGCTGCAAAGAAGTAATCATGCCTCCTAAAGTTAGTGCTAAGGGCGCCAAGAAGGCCGGCAAGGCCAAAGCCGTTCGTTCCGGCGACAAGAAGCGCAAGAGGAAAAGGAAGGAAAGCTATGCCATCTACATCTACAAGGTCCTGAAGCAAGTGCACCCTGATACTGGCATCAGCAGCAAGGCCATGTCTATCATGAACAGCTTTGTCAACGATATCTTCGAGAGAATCGCCGCTGAAGCGTCAAGACTGGCCCACTACAACAAGCGTTCCACCATCACCAGCCGAGAGATCCAAACGGCCGTGCGTCTGCTGCTGCCAGGTGAACTGGCCAAGCACGCCGTCAGCGAGGGTACCAAGGCTGTAACCAAGTACACGAGCAGCAAGTAAAGTGCTCTGCCGACCTTCACGCCCACATCAAAAGGCCCTTTTCAGGGCCACCCACTTTTCCCAAGCGAGATTGCTTCTTCTGGTTGCCCAAGTTGATTGAAATTTTGTGTGCACACATTTTGTTTTACCTTCAGCATAACTATAACAGCTGCACTCGTTTTCTTTGTGTTAAAATTGTGAGGGGATTTACAAAAATTACTCTTTATTTCTCATAAGGGTGGGGAAGTGTTTGGCACAGTAGGGCGGACATAAATATTTTTGTTTTGTTTTTTAGTTTTGTTTCTGTGTTTTGCTTTTTTGGGTTTTTTTGTTTTGTTCTTTTCCTTCCGTTTTTTAGAAATAGGAATTTGGGGAAATTATTCATACAAGTACGCATTTACACTCCAA
>JAPXFY010000575.1:0-2500 GCA_030674185.1 Monoplex corrugatus
TGCCAGACCTCTCATCTGGCCACGCAGCTGGGAACCACCTTACGCAGCATATACCTGTGCAACACTTACATCGCCTCTTGATTCGTTACAACCTGTCAACAATAAGCAGAGCGACCAATCAGGAATGAGCTTCCATCTCTGCTGGGAGGGTCAGTACTACTCTCCAGCGACCCACAGTTCCGTATTTTCTGAACACAGCCAAGGATCATCTCATCATTTTCGACCTGCACTGTGTCCGTTTCTGCTGCCTCCCCACGCTATCACCAGTCATGAAATACTTCTCCCACCTACCCATCCACCCGTCTAACCCCAAGGGTTAAGGCGGGAAAGGGGTGGAGGGTGGTCTCGTGGTTCAGGGATGCAAGATTCGGGGCGAGAGAGTTCCAATTCTGCTCCACCGGATCGCGTTCCGAGCCGCCAACGGTTTTGGAGTTTTTTGGGTTTCGCTCCGGACTCGGCGACGCAACTGTCTTCTTCTCCTTCCTCTTCGTCTGAGACCGAGCATGATAATTGTGGCTCCAACAATACGGTAGGAATTTGGTATATATACTGTGCATGTCTTGTGTGTGTTTGTTGCATGTAAACGTACGTTTACGGGGCTGGCTGGCTGTTTTTGTACAGTCTCCGATCATAGGTATGTGTCTGTTTCAATCCCATCTTGTGATGTAAACACTGACTTGTTTTGTTGCCCATTTTAAAAATCCAATCATCGTGGTAATGTCAGCCTGGTGTTACCTACACCACGTCCTCCTCCTCCCTCCCATTTCAGGATCTTGCCAGCACATAGGCCTATGTGCAAGCTTAAGACATCTTCCAGATTAAGATATCTTCTAAAAGAATACTGGCAGATCTGAGGACAGCGCATAGGAATTTGTTCGACTGTGATGAATCTTTTGTAGAGGAAATTCCAAACTGGAAACTTACTCTTCAATAGTGTAACCCTATGAGGATGTATGAGGTTGACATTTACCGCATTATTAGTGTTGACTGCTTGTGATCATTGATTTGATGGTTATTCACTTAGGTGATTTTTAGATCGAAAAAATATGTGTGTGTGTGTGTATGTGTGTGTGTGTGTGTGTGTGTGTGTGTGTGTGTGTGTGTGTGTGTGTGTGTGTATGTGTGTTGTTGTGTGTGTGTGTGTGTGTGTGTGTGTGTGTGTGTGTGTGTGTTTGTGTGTGTGTGTGTTGTTTTTTTTGTTTTGTTTTTTTGTGTGCGTGTGTGTGTGTGTGTGTGTGTTGTGTGTGTGTGTGTTTGTTGTGTGTGTGTGTTTGTGTGTGTGTGTGTGTGTGTGTGTGTGTGTGTGTGTGTGTGTGTGAGTCTGTGTGTGTTTGTGTATGTGTGTGTGAGTGTGTATGTGTGTTTGGTGTGTGTGTGTGTGTTTGTGTGGTGTGTTTGTGTGTTTGTGTGTTTGTGTGTGTGTGTGTCTGTGTGTCTGTGTGTGCATGTGTGTGTTTGTCTATATATATGTGTGTATATGTGTGTGTTTGTGTGTGAGTTTGTGTGTGTGTGTGTTTGTGTGTGTGTGTTTGTGTGTTTGTGTGTGTGTGTCTGTGTGTCTGTGTGTGTGTGTGTTTGTCTATATATATGTGTGTATATGTGTGTGTGTGTTTGTGTGTGTGAGTTGGTGTTTGTGTGTGTATGTTTGTCTACATATGTGTGTATATGTGTGTGTGTGTTTGTGTGTGTGAGTTTGTGTGTGTGTGTGTATGTGTTTGGTGTGTGTGTGTGTGTGTGTGTGTGTGTGTGTGTGTGTGTTTGTTTGTTTGTTTGTTTGTTTGTTTGTGTGTGTGTGTGTGTGTGTGTGTGTGTGTGTGTGTGTGAGGGTGGTGGTGGTGGTCGAGGGAGGATACTTGTGTATAAAAATACTGACAAAGAAGGAATGAAATTGCAACTGGAGGAGGGGAAGGGATAACACAAAACGTGTCGGTCACTAACCTGGACTAGCTATTTAAACAATAAACTGACAAGGCATGACGATTTTAACCCTTTGACTCCCGCACCCTGTCCACCAACATCCGGCATTGTCAATCGTGTTAGCAGAGCAAAAATGTAGCCCTTCGAGTCCCTCACCCTATCAACCAGCTTCCTGCAAGAAAGCTGATGGATAGGGTGAGGGATTCAGAGGGTTAATTTTTTTTTGCAGTTGGTGGATAGGGTGTGGGAGTCAAAGAGTTAAACACGGTCTTCACCAACTGTGTGGATGTAAGGACTGGAACTGAAGTCATCATTGAGCGGACTCAGGGGCTTACAGTACAGGAAACATACGTATTACTCACCTGCACTATGACCACTTCATGCTTTTCATGCTTTTTGACCCTTTTAAGCACAGACAAGGGGAAAGAGAAAGAGAGAGAGAGAGAGAGAGAGAGAGAGAGAGATGGAGGCAAGGACTGAAAGAAGAGAGACTGAGAGAAAGAGGCAAAGATAAAGACATGCAGAGAGTAAGAAAGGGGGAGGGGGGGAGGCATACAGAGAGAGAGAGAGACAGACAGACAGA
>JAPXFY010000575.1:20000-22500 GCA_030674185.1 Monoplex corrugatus
CTGAGGAATGGACAGGTATTTATATGGACAATTTTCATTCATTGTTTCATCATTTTTCCGTTTTATATTCTTCAAACAAAACAATATGGAATATCTTTGCCATTGTGATGTTGGAAATACTCTTCATTTTTCTTGAAAAATATATATATACAAAAATTATGCACCACACACAAATAGGACAAAACCACTCACTTAAAAAAGGAGATACAGCGCACTTGACAAGGGCCGGTGTGGCCGAAACGTTATGCGTTTTAAAGTGAGTGGTTTTGTCCTATTTGTGTGTGGTGCATAATTTTTGTATATATATTTTTCAAGAAAAATGAAAAGTAAAACATTGAATAAATGCACGGAACATGTCATTTTTTTTCACCCCTCCCCTCCCTCCCTCCCTTCTCGTTTCTTCATCTCCCCCACACTTCCCATCACCGGGAACCTCGTCAACATTCAACTTTTCTTTTCTCGCTCCGCCTCGCTAGTAAAATGTAACACCCAGAAACACTCATGAAATAATTAGTAAATACTTACGTTTGTTTTTGCTGTGAAGCTTGTCGAATTATAGGTCGTTTCATTGGTGACAATGGCCGAATGTTCTCGCCTCACACGTAGCAGTGACTTCAGTAAACCGGTCGTCTGTTTCTTTCGTTGGGTTTCTGAAATCACAAACATCACGGTTGTTTTACACTTGTCTTTCCCTGTCGGTCAGTTTGCCGGTGTCTGTCCAGTTTGTAGTTTTTCATCCAGTTTTTGAACCTTGGACCTTCCTTCTATCTATCTATCTGTTGTTGTCTGTCTGTCTATCTATCTATCTATCTATCTATCTATCTATCTATCTATCTATCTATCTATATATCTAATCATCTATCTGTCTGTCTGTTTATCTATCTATCTATCTATCTATCTGTCTGCCTGTCTGTCTGTCTGTCTGTATGTATGTATGTGTGTATGTATATATGTGTGTACGTATGTATGTATGTATGTATATGTGTGTGTGTATGTGTGTATGTATGTATGTATGTATGTATATATGTATGTATGTATGTATGTATGTGTGTATGTATGTATGTGTATATGTATGTATGTATGTGTGTGTTATGTATGTATGTATGTATATATGTATGTATGTGTGTATGTATGTGTGTATGTTTGTATGTATGTATGTATGTATGTGTGTATGTATGTGTGTATGTATGTATGTATGTATGTATGTATGTGTGTCTCTCTACTCACTTATCTCTCTATCTGTCTGTCTGTCTGTCTGTCTGTCTATCTGTCTACTATCTATCTGTCTGTCTATCTATCTATCAATCTAGTATCTATCTATCTATCTATCTGTATGTCTGTCTGTCTGTCTCTCCGTCTATCTATCTGCCTACTATCTATCTGCCTGTCTGTCTATCTGTCTGTTTGTCTGTCTATCTGTCTACTATCTATCTATCTATCTGTCTGTCTGACTGTCTGTCCGTCTATCTACTATTTATCTATCTATCTATCTGTCTATCTATCTATCTATGTATCTGTCCATCTATCTATCTATCTATCTATCTATCTATCTGTCTATCTGTCCATGTATCTATCTATCTATCTATCTGTCTACCATCTATCTGTCTGTCTGTCTATCTGTCTACCTATCTCTCTCTGTGTCTATCTATCTGTCTGTCTGTTTACCTACCTATCCATTATTTATTCATCTATCTCTTTATTTTGCCAAGACACGTCTCTATTGCTATGGGTTCTTTTACATGTGCTAAATATATGCTGTTAAACCCCAGACTAGTAAAGTGTTTTGAAGTTTGATCAACAGCCAGACCACCAGTCAGGATTGGGGGAGGTTGGTGGGGCTACAACTTAAACTGAAACCTGAATCACATGATATGGAGCTGTCCAGTTGTGGGATTCTGTCTATGGAGCTGTCCAGTTGTGGGATTCTATCTATGGAGCTGTCCAGTTGTGGGATTCTGTCTATGGAGCTGTCCAGTTGTGGGATTCTGTCTATAGAGCTGTCCAGTTGTGGGATTCTGTCAATAGAGCTGTCCAGTTGTGGGATTCTGTCAATAGAGCTGTCCAGTTGTGGGATTCTGTCAATAGAGCTGTCCAGTTGTAGGATTCTGTCTATAGAACTATCCAGTTGTAGGATTCTGTCTATAGAGCTGTCCAGTTGTGGGATTCTGTCTATGGAGCTGTCCAGTTGTGGGATTCTGTCAATAGAGCTGTCCAGTTGTAGGATTCTGTCTATGGAGCTGTCCAGTTGTGGGATTCTGTCTATAGAGCTGTCCAGTTGTGGGATTCTGTCTATAGAGCTGTCCAGTTGTGGGATTCTGTCTATAGAGCTGTCCAGTTGTGGGATTCTGTCTATAGAGCTGTCCAGTTGTGGGATTCTGTCTATAGAGCTGTCCAGTTGTGGGATTCTGTCTATAGAGCTGTCCAGTTGTGGGATTCTGTCTATAGAGCTGTCCAGTTGTGGGATTCTGTCTATAGAGCTGTCCAGTTGTAGGATTCTGTC
>JAPXFY010000575.1:32500-40000 GCA_030674185.1 Monoplex corrugatus
AACATACCTGAATCAAAATGTAAACATAAGTAAGGACACTAAAACATGCACATATAAACGGGCCTTAATTACTTAAAATTGCTTCTACATGACACATTTCCCTGTTTAAAAAAAATATAGCTCTGATATGGATCTACGCAGTCGGCTGGGCTTTAAACAACAATAACAGTAACAGCAACAGTGACAGTTCTCTTTTCTGTTTGCTTGAAAATGCTGACAGTGACGGTACACAGATAAAATGAAATGAACTACGTACATGCACGTTGCCATACATGACGATGATAGACACTGGAATACCTTCGTTGTCAAGCATACAGAGGACGATATTGCTAAACCTAATGATTACACATTGTTTGAAATAATTGAAAAAAAATACGTGAACAAACGAACAGCATAACAGGAAAAAAATAAAGATACAAATAAATTAATCAATTCATTATTTAATTGAATATAAATAAATAAATTCATGAATAGATATGTAAATTGTAACTGCTGATGGCGTTTAATGGAGTGGTGACTCATGAGTGTGTGTACAGAGTTAGGCGTTATTTTCATGATTTATTTGTGTACATGTATGTGATAAAGAAAGAGAGACAGACAGACAGACACAGACAGACAGACAGACGGACAGACAGAGAGGGAGGAGGAGAGTGTATGTGTGTGTGCGTGTGTTTCTCAGTGTCTGTGCGTTTGCGCTCATGCGCGCGCGTGTGTGTATGTGTCTGTCTGTGTGCGCGTGTGTGTATGTGTCTGTCTGTGTGCGCGTGTGTGTATGTGTCTGTCTGTGTGCGCGTGTGTGTATGTGTCTGTCTGTTTGCGCGTGTGTGTATGTATGTGTCTGTCTGTGTGCGCGTGAGTGTATGTGTCTGTGTGCACGTGTGTGTATGTGTCTGTCTGTGTGCGCGTGTATGTATGTGCCTGTGCGTCTTTATGTGTGCTCGTATATGTGTATGTATCTGAATTGTGTGT
Source organism: Monoplex corrugatus (assembly GCA_030674185.1). NCBI lineage: Eukaryota > Metazoa > Mollusca > Gastropoda > Littorinimorpha > Ranellidae > Monoplex > Monoplex corrugatus. Next base: position 33,470 of record JAPXFY010000575.1, read on the forward strand.
GCCGAGCGTGCACGTGTGTGTGTTCATGCGAGCATGTGTGCATAGCTAGCCGCGTAATGTCCCGTATGTAAGACAGGTTGACAACAGCAAAGGTTGCTTCACATAACACGGGGTAAATACACAGCCTACTGCTTTTGTTATTCAAGTGCAAACCTTGTGTGTCGGCGTCAGTTGAAAACGGCTGTACTAGCATTGCTATACACGGGATGAGTGGGTGCGTGGGTGGGTGGGTGAGTGGGTGGGTGTCTCTTTTTCTATGACGGCGACAACACAGGCATGTGCACCCTCCTCCCCCCATTTTTTCAATCTCTTTTTTTTTCGTTACACGAGGGAGACTGTTTTGTATCGATCGGATGTGTGTGTGTGTGTGTGTGTGTGTGTGTGTGTGTGTGTGTGTGTGTGTGTGTGTATGTGTGTGTGTGTGTGTGTGTGTGTGTGTTTGTGTGTGTTTGTGTGTGTGTGTGTGTGTGTTTGTGTGTGTGTGTGTGTATGTGTGTGTGTGTGTGTGTGTGTATGTGTGTGTGTGTGTGTGTGTGTGTTTGTGTGTGTGTGTGTGTGTGTGTGTATGTGTGTGTGTGTGTGTGTGGTGTGTGTGTGTGTTTGTGTGTGTGTTTGTGTGTGTGTGTGTGTGTGTGTGTGTGTGTGTGTGTGTGTGTGTGTGTGTGTACAGGAAATAAACATGTCTTTGTGTGTGTGATGTGTGTGATGTGATGTGTGTGTGTGTGTGTGTGTGTGTGTACAGGAAATAAACATGTCTTTGTGTGTGTGATGTGTGTGATGTGATGTGTGTGTGTGTGTGTGTGTGTGTGTGTGTACAGGAAATAAACATGTCTTTGTGTGTGTGATGTGTGTGATGTGATGTGTGTGTGTGTGTGTGTGTGTGTGTGTGTGTGTGTGTGTGTGTGTGTGTGTGTGTGTGTGTGTGTGTGTGTGTGTACAGCAAAGAAAACAAACGAGACAGTCTTGAAGAGACAAACACACAAAGAACATTAATGGAGAAGATTAGGAAAAGACAAGCAACATTTATAGCACATTTTATGAGGCAAGAGAAATTAGAGCACCTAGTCGCAAGAGGAAAGCTGGAGGGAAAAAGAACACCAGGTGGACGCCGGGAGAAAATATTGGACGGACTTACGGAGAGGATGAAGAGAGAGAGGGTGGGAGATGTACTTGCAGCGACAAAAAGTATAGATTGATATGGAGGACCACGATGGCCAACGCCATGTGATAGGGTATTTGATGATGATGCTAATGTGTGTGTGTCTCTAACAACAATTTGTGTTTGACATACATGTATTGCTTAATGGATCTTTACCGAAGGCGTGGACCGTTTGAGGAGTCGCCAACGCTTGTGTTTGAAAGTCATGGTGTGCCAAGGTGAAGGTCACACCCCCCCCCCCCCCCCCTTGCCAACCAAGTGTCTACAGTCAGTACGCCTTCAGTAAGATGAATAAACAAACATTTTGTCAGGACATTCTGACAACATTTACATTCTGTTTTCACTGTTGGCACAGTTTATTGTGTTCTTTGTTTCACGTCAAGTTTTCTGTCATTCCATGTTTCCTCAAGGTCACGGTGATTTTGGAAAGTATAACATTTGAATTTTTTAAGTTATTTGTAAAATAATAACGAGGAGGAGGAGATTGAAGAAGAATGACATTGATAAGATGCCAAATCTTGACACAAGAATCAAACCAAAGTGCGCACACTCATCATTGACCACACCAATCATCCAACAACGACCACAACTCCAGGGCACACACACACACACACACACACACACACACACACACACACACACACACACACACTGGAGGGGGAGGACAGGAGGGCAGTGGGACAAAAGACAGAACGTGTAGATAGGAAATAAGTGATGGACAAAAACTATCTTCAAGCCAGACTTAAGGAAGACAGAACGTGCAGATAGGAAATCACTGCAGGACAAAAACTGTCTTCAAGCCAGACTTAAGGAAGACAGAACGTGTAGATAGGAAATCAGTAACGGACAAAAACTATCTTCAAGCCAGACTTAAGGAAGACAGAACGTGTAGATAGGAAATCTTAAGGAAGACAGAACGTGTAGATAGGAAATCAGTGACGGACATAAACTATCTTCAAGCCAGACTTAAGGAAGACAGAACGTGTAGATAGAAAATAAGTGACGGACAAAAAGTGTCTTCAAGCCAGACTTAAGGAAGACAGAACGTGTAGATAGGAAATAAGTGACGGACAAAAAGTATGTCTTCTATCTACACTTAAGGAAGACAGAGTTTGTGACTGTCAAATAGATGGAGGAAGATCGTTCAGTTCTATGGACCAGACACAGAAAAAGCACGACGACCGACTGTGGTACCGGTACAGTTGTACTGAGGATTTTGTAGCCAACTAGTATCAGAAGCAGAACGGAGAAGTTGGGCAGGGGTGAAGATTCGGAGGTGATCGCAAAGATAAATAGGTGCTGTACCATTGACACACTTGTAGCATAATGTGTTGATTTTGTATGAAATTCTTTGAGAAACAGGCAGTCAGTGGAGACAGTGAAGCAAGGAAGTGACCTGATCATGTCTCTTTTAACGATGGGCAAGACGGACCACTCAATTCATAATACACTACAAAACAGGAAACAGTAAGAATGGCATGACTGTTTTTGTCTGCCTTGAAACAGACGACCTTAAAGTTTTAGGGCTGGAGAGGAGACAGTGTGTAGTTTGAATGTGGCGCAGAAAAAAAATGTCAGGAGATCATCGTCGTACAAGGCAAAAGTGACTGAACGACTGAACAACTGAACTTCTGGCTCAGTGATAGTGTTGTGGGCTGTGAACGACTGAACGTCTGGCTCAGTGATAGTGTTGTGGGTTGTGAACAACTGAACTTCTGGCTCAGTGATAGTGTTGTGGGCTGTGAACGACTGAACGTCTGGCTCAGTGATAGTGTTGTGGGTTGTGTGGTTTTCCTTTGGAGTTGACTGTTAGCATTCTCTGTGTGCTTTTACGTTTGTCGTTTGTGTTTTCTTTTTTTAGCTTCCTGTTTGTTGGTTAATTCCAAGGAAGTATTATTCGACTGATATGCAAGCATGCGGTTTTGTTTGATGGGTTTAGCGTTTGTTTGTGGTGAAGTTTGACTGTGAGTGTTGGCTTCTAGTTTGTGGTCTGTTTCCCAGCCCAGTGGAATAGTTGATGCACAATCTACACACACAACGACAGACATGGAACCCGACCTTCCCAATCCTACAGAACTTGAGCTCGCGCAGGTAAGATCGCACGTGGGCATGCAAATGTGAACATGCACGCATGCGCGCACGATTAAACACACACACATAACATGCACGCGCGCGCATACATGTATCTGCTTGGGGGTCCATGATCAGACACACACACACACACACACACACACAGTACGCTCTCTCGTGTGCGCGCACACACACACGCACGCACACATACAAGCATGCACACACACAGAAGCACAGACGCGCGCACACACATATACACGTACACACACTCGGAGAGAGAGAGAGATGACATACAAGAGTGTAGGGCCAAGGGGTGTTGGCCAGTTTGTCAGTTTGAAGTGGCCCGTCAGTTGTGTGCACACCTGATCGTCGAGTGCAGAATGTGTGTGTGTGTGGGGGGGGGGGGGGGAGGGTGGCAAGACATGTAACTGTTGAAGGTTTGTGGTACACACCTGACAGTGGAGTGCACAATGTGTGGGGTGGCAAGACATGTAACTGTTGAAGGTTTGTGGTATACACCTGTTTATTCTCTATGTGTCTGTCAGTCCGAGTATCCGTTTGTCAGTCTGCCTGTTTGTATTACACACACAGACACAGACACACACACACACACACACACACACACACACACACACACACACACACACACACACACACACACACACAACACACACACACACACACACACACACACACACACACACACACACACACACACACACACACACACACCAGTAAGTAAAAATCAGGTTCGTTTCACGCTACAGTCTTCACGCTGCGTGGTTTTCAAACGGTGTATAGAGAAGCCCGCACCATTCACTGACAATAAACAGACATTTGAATATGTATATCTTACATTCATCTGACCCCTTTGCCAACATGAAAAAAGAAAACGCTGAAGAGTGTATCCATATGCGCTCTACATTGTGACTGCCATCCCGATAAAAACACTCGAATAAGCGGCTTCAGCCCCACCCAGCTGTGAAGGGTACTGACCCTGTTCTTGGCCGGGGAAGGTAAAGCTGTGAGGGACAGGAGATTGAAGTCACCGTCATGGTGATGACTCTGTGAAAAGTAGAGATCACTACCACCTCACTTCCTTCGACTGGAGGCTTTTGGGCAAAACGTTATGTGTGATATTTTTTATTTTGATACAATGGTCATTGGCTGACTGGTTGAGTTAAAAGAAGTGACTGAATAATAAACAATTACACACATCTAAATAAACAATACACACATCTATAATAAACAATAATGCACATCTATAATATACAATATACACATCTATAATAAACAATATTTACATCTATAATAACAATAATAATATCTATAATAAACAATATACACATCTACAATAAACAATAATCACATCTTATAATGATACATCATAATATACAATAATAACATCTATAATAACAATAATACAACTATAATAAACAATAATACACATCTATAAAATATAACATCTATAATAACAATACATCTATAATAATAAACAATAAAAACAAAACATCTATAATAAACAATAATACACATCTATAATAAAATCAATAAAAAACAATTCAATTAATAAACAATAATATACACTATAATAAAAACACATAATAACACATCTATAATAAACAATAATACACACTATAATAAACAATAATAACATCTATAATAAACAATAATATACATCTATAATAAACAATAATACACATCTATAATAAACAATAATACACATCTATAATAAACAATAATACTCACATAATACATCTATAATAAACAATAATACACATCTATAATAAACAATAATATACATCTATAATAAACAATAATACACATCTATAATAAACAATAATAACATCTAATAAACAATAATAACATCTATAATAACATAATACATCTATAATAAACAATAATATACATCTTAATAAACAATAATACATCTAATAAAATACTACACTCTATAATAAACAATTAAATACATCTATAATAAACAATAATACACATCTAAATAAAATACACATCTATAATAAACAATACACCATCTTAATAAACAATAATACACATCTATAAATAATACAATCTAAATAAACATAATACTATAATAAACAATATACACATCTATAATAAACAATAATACATCTAATAAACAATAATAACATCTATAATAAACAATACTACATCTGTAATAAACAATAATACAATTAACATCTAACTTATAATAAACAATATACACATCTATAATAAACAATACTACACATCTATAATAAACAATACTACACATCTATAATAAACAATACTACAATCTTAATAAACAATAATACACATCTTAATAAACAATATACACATCTTAATAAACAATATACACATCTTAATAAACAATAACTACACATCTATAATAAACAATACAATCTAAATAAACATACATTAATAAACAATATAACATCTTAATAACAATATACACATCTATAATAAACAATACTACACATCTGTAATAAACAATAATACACATCTATAATAAACAATACTACACATCTATAATAAACAATAATACACATCTTAATAAACAATACTACACATCTATAATAAACAATATACACATCTATAATAAACAATAATAACAATCTAAATAAACAATAATACACATCTATAATAAACAATACTACACATCTATAATAAACAATAATACACATCTATAATAAACAATAATACACATCTATAATAAACAATAATACACATCTATAATAAACAATAATACACATCTATAATAAACAATAACTACATCATACTATAATAAACAATAATACACATCTATAATAAACAATACTACACATCTATAATAAACAATAATACACATCTTAATAAACAATAATAACATCTATAATAAACAATACTACACATCTATAATAAACAATACTACACATCTATAAATAAACAATAAACATCTATAATAAACAATAATACACATCTATAATAAACAATAATACACATCTATAATAAACAATAATACAACAATACTACACATCTATAATAAACAATAACTACACATCTATAATAAACAATAATACACATCTATAATAAACAATAATACACATCTAAATAAACAATAATACACATCTATAATAAACAATAATACACATCTATAATAAACAATAATACACATCTATAATAAACAATAATACACATCTATAATAAACAATACTACACATCTTAATAAACAATAATACACATCTATAATAAACAATACTACACATCTATAATAAACAAAATACACATCTATAATAAACAATAATACACATCTATAATAAACAATA
>JAPXFY010005753.1:0-14247 GCA_030674185.1 Monoplex corrugatus
CTTGAGTTGTGACCAGGCGATGATGGTTCGACGACTACCCAGCTGCAGGCATGGACAAAACGGCCAATCATTTTGGCCACGCTGGCCCACCTGCTGCATTCTTCGGCGCAACTGCAAAACGTCATTGTTCTTGAACAAACCCATGTAGCTCTCTGTGAGCAGAGCATCCAAAATATCGAAACTCGCAAATGTTCCCTCCAGGAAATCTTTAGTAAAAGGCGAAAGATTATGCGTGAATGAAGACTCGAGCTGTAGCCATGAGACGATGGGACAATGTTCCCACCACATGCACAATGTCAGCAGGGATGTCGGTGCAGGCCCCTCCACCAGTTTTTTGTTTTTTTTTAAAAAAAATATACAACCATTTCCATTAGAGGAAGGAGCAAATGTAAAAACGAATCTGCCAATCCCAAATGACCGCAAACCCTGTCTAAGAGGTGTCAGTCACTGAAGCCATAGTACGTCGAAGACCAGTGGTAGTATTCGCATGAGATTTTTATGACTTCCTGGAAGCTAAATGAACAAACCCTTATCTCCTTGGATTGCGGGTGGATTCCTCCATAGGACAGGGTGAGCTCCTTGGCAAATAAAAAGCTTAAAAATAACACCTCCATTAATGGAAAGCATATTATCCAGTTTAAGTGACATCTCAACGGTTGAGCATAGACAACAGTGCCGTACCGCTCAGAGAAGCAGCTGTGACAACCAGTCCTCGTTAGTATAGTGACGTATCTCCGCCTGTCACGCGGAAGACCGGGGTTCGATTCCCCGACGGGGAGGCTTTTCTTTATCACGGCCAAACACCTTGCATAAGCTCAGGCTTTGCTGTGGAAGGTGCTGATTAAAGCCAATCCGCCGTTCAAGACTCACCTGATTATGTTTAGCTAATTGCTTTGAAAGATTTTACTTTCAAGAAAGCGTTTGTAAAAGGTGTTCTTTGCAGTTTGGCCTGAGTTTCTTTGCTTTCCACTGTTTGACCAGCGTGTGGTGGTCCGAACGCTTGGAAACAGTGAGTCATTTTGCGATGCAATCCTTTTAAAGCTATGTTTCTCCCATCGCTACCCTTTTGTGCTTGGTAAACTTTTATTCACGCTGCCGACCCAAAGACTTGAAGTTGTGAACCAGGCGATGATGGTTCGACGACTACCCAGCTGCAGGCATGGACAAAACGGCCAATCATTTTGGCCCGCTGGCCCAGCCTGCTGCGATTCTTCGGCGCAAGCTGCAAAACGTCATCTGTTCTTGAAACAAACCCTGTAGCTCTTCTGTGAGCAGAGCATCCAAAAATATCGGAAACTCGCAATGTTCCCCTCCACGGAAATCTTTAGTAAAAGGCGAGATTTATGCGTGATGAAGAGAAACTCGAGCTGTAGCCAGAGACGATGGGAAATGTGCTCCACGCACATGCAACAATGCTCAGCAAGGGTAATGTCTGGTGCAGGCCCTCCCACCCAGCTTTTTTGTTCTTTTTTTTTAAAAAATAATACAACCATTTCCATTAGAGGAAGGAGCAAATGTAAAAACGAATCTGCCACATCACCAAATGCCGCAAACCTGTCTAAGAGGATGTCAGTCACTGAAGCCAATAGTACGTCGAAGACCAGTGGTAGTATTCGCATGAGATTTTTATGAACTTCCTGGAAGCTAAATGAACAAACCCTTCATCTCCTTGGATTGCGGGTGGATTCCTCCATAGGACAGGGTGAGCTCCTTGGCCAAAATAAAAAGCTTAAATAATAACACCTCCATTAATGGAAAGCATATTATCCAGTATTAAGTGACATCTCAACGGTTGAGCATAGACAACAGTGCCGTACCGCTCAGAGAAGCAGCTGTGACAACCATCCTCGTTAGTATAGTGGACAGTATCTCCGCCTGTCACGCGGAAGACCGGGTTCGATTCCCCGACGGGGGCTTCTTCTTTATCACGGCCAAACACCTTGCATAAGCTCAGGCTTTGCTGTGGAAGGTGCTGATTAAAGCCAATCCGCCGTTCAAGACTCACCTGATTATGTTTAGCTAATTGCATTTGAAAGATTTTACTTTCAAGAAAGCGTTTGTAAAAGTGTTTCTTTTGCAGGTTTGGCCTGAGTTTCTTTGCATTTCCACTGTTCTGACCAGCGTGTGGTGGTCGAACGCTTGGAAACAGTGAGTCATTTTGCGATGCAATCCTTTAAAGCTATGTTTCTCCCATCGCTACCCTTTTGTGCTTGGTAAACTTTATTCCGCTGCCGACCCAAGACTTGAAGTTGTGAACCAGGCGATGATGGTTCGACGACTACCCAGCTGCAGGCATGGACAAAACGGCCATCATTTTGGCCACGCTGGCCCAGCCTGCTGCGATTCTTCGGCGCAAGCTGCAAAACGTCATCTGTTCTTGAACAAACCCATGTAGCTCTTCTGTGAGCAGAGCATCCAAAAATATCGGAAACTCGCAAATGTTCCCTCCACGGAATCTTTAGTAAAGGCGAAAGATTTATGCGTGAATGAAGAGAAACTCGAGCTGTAGCCATGAGACGATGGGAAATGTGTCCCACGCACATGCAACATGCTCAGCAAGGGTAATGTCTGGTGCAGGCCCCTCCCACCCAGCTTTTTGTTCTTTTTTTAAAAAAATTAATACAACCATTTCCATTAGAGGAAGGAGCAAATGTAAAAACGAATCTGCCACATCACCAATGACCGCAAACCCTGTCTAAGAGGATGTCAGTCACTGAAGCAATAGTACGTCGAAGACCAGTGGTAGTTTCGCATGAGATTTTTATGAACTTCCTGGAAGCTAAATGAACAAACCCTTCATCTCCTTGGATTGCGGGTGGATTCCTCCATAGGACAGGGTGAGCTCCTTGGCCAAAATAAAAAGCTTAAATAATAACACCTCCATTTAATGGAAAGCATATTATCCAGTATTAAGTGACATCTCAACGGTTGAGCATAGACAACAGTGCCGTACCGCTCAGGAAGCAGCTGTGACAACCAGTCCTCGTTAGTATAGTGGACAGTATCTCCGCCTGTCACGCGGAAGACCGGGGTTCGTTCCCCGACGGGGAGGCTTCTTCTTTATCACGGCCAAACACCTTGCATAAGCTCAGGCTTTGCTGTGGAAGGTGCTGATTAAGCCAATCCGCCGTTCAAGACTCACCTGATTATGTTTAGCTAATTGCATTTGAAAGATTTTACTTTCAAGAAAGCGTTTGTAAAGGTGTTTCTTTTGCAGGTTTGGCTGAGTTTCTTTGCATTTCCACTGTTCTGACCAGCGTGTGGTGGTCCGAACGCTTGGAAACAGTGAGTCATTTTGCGATGCAATCCTTTTAAAGCTATGTTTCTCCCATCGCTACCCTTTTGTGCTTGGTAAACTTTATATTCCGCTGCCGACCCAAGACTTGAAGTTGTGAACCAGGCGATGATGGTTCGACGACTACCCACTGCAGGCATGGACAAAACGGCCAATCATTTTGGCCACGCTGGCCCAGCCTGCTGCGATTCTTCGGCGCAAGCGCAAAACGTCATCTGTTCTTGAACTAACCCAGTAGCTCTTGCTGTGAGCAGAGCATCCAAAATATCGGAAACTCGCAATGTTCCCCTCACGGAAATCTTTAGTAAAGGCGAAAGATTATGCGTGAATGAAGAGAAACTCGAGCTGTAGCCATGAGACGATGGGATAATGTGCTCCCACGCACATGCAACAATGCTCAGCAAGGGTAATGTCTGGTGCAGCCCCTCCCACCAGCTTTTTTGGTTCTTTTTTTTAAAATAATATACAACCATTTCATTAGAGAAGGAGCAAATGTAAAACGAATCTGCCACATCACCAAATGACCGCAAACCCTGTCTAAGAGGATGTCAGTCACTGAAGCCAATAGTACGTCGAAGACCAGTGGTAGTATTCGCATGAGATTTTTATGAACTTCCTGGAAGCTAAATGAACAAACCCTTCATCTCCTTGGATTGCGGGTGGATTCCTCCATAGGACAGGGTGAGCTCCTTGGCCAAAATAAAAAGCTTAAATAATAACACCTCCATTAATGGAAAGCATATTATCCAGTATTAAGTGACATCTCAACGGTTGAGCATAGACAACAGTGCCGTACCGCTCAGAGAAGCAGCTGTGACACCAGTCCTCGTTAGTATAGTGGACAGTATCTCCGCCTGTCACGCGGAAGACCGGGGTTCGATTCCCGACGGGGAGGCTTCTTCTTTATCACGGCCAAACACCTTGCATAAGCTCAGGCTTTGCTGTGGAAGGTGCTGATTAAAGCCAATCCGCCGTTCAAGACTCACCTGATTATGTTTAGCTAATTGCATTTGAAAGATTTTACTTTCAAGAAAGCGTTTGTAAAAGGTGTTTCTTTTGCAGGTTTGGCCTGAGTTTCTTTTGCATTTCCACTGTTCTGACCAGCGTGGTGGTCCGAACGCTTGGAAACAGTGAGTCATTTTGCGATGCAATCCTTTAAAGCTATGTTTCTCCCATCGCTACCCTTTTGTGCTGGTAAACTTTATATTCACGCTGCGACCCAAGACTTGAAGTTGTGAACCAGGCGATGATGGTTCGACGACTACCCAGCTGCAGGCATGGACAAAACGGCCAATCATTTTGGCCACGCTGGGCCCAGCCTGCTGCGATTCTTCGGCGCAAGCTGCAAAACGTCATCTGTTCTTGAACAAACCCATGTAGCTCTCTGTGAGCAGAGCATCCAAAAATATCGGAAACTCGCAAATGTTCCCCTCCACGGAAATCTTTAGTAAAAGGCGAAAGATTTATGCGTGAATGAAGAGAAACTCGAGCTGTAGCCATGAGACGATGGATAATGTGCTCCCACGCACATGCAACAATGCTCAGCAAGGGTAATGTCTGGTGCAGGCCCCTCCCACCCAGCTTTTTTGTTCTTTTTTTTTAAAAAAAAATAATACAACCATTTCCATTAGAGGAAGGAGCAAATGTAAAAACGAATCTGCCACATCACCAAATGACCGCAAACCCTGTCTAAGAGGATGTCAGTCACTGAAGCCAATAGTACGTCGAAGACCAGTGGTAGTATTCGCATGAGATTTTTTATGAACTTCCTGGAAGCTAAATGAACAAACCCTTCATCTCCTTGGATTGCGGGTGGATCCTCCATAGGACAGGGTGAGCTCCTTGGCCAAAATAAAAAGCTTAAATAATAACACCTCCATTAATGGAAAGCATATTATCCAGTATTAAGTGACATCTCAACGGTTGAGCATAGACAACAGTGCCGTACCGCTCAGAGAAGCAGCTGTGACAACCAGTCCTCGTTAGTATAGTGGACAGTATCTCCGCCTGTCACGCGGAAGACCGGGGTTCGATTCCCCGACGGGGAGGCTTCTTCTTTATCACGGCCAAACACCTTGCATAAGCTCAGGCTTTGCTGTGGAAGGTGCTGATTAAAGCCAATCCGCCGTTCAAGACTCACCTGATTATGTTTAGCTAATTGCATTTGAAAGATTTTACTTTCAAGAAAGCGTTTGTAAAAGGTGTTTCTTTTGCAGGTTTGGCCTGAGTTTCTTTGCATTTCCACTGTTCTGACCAGCGTGTGGTGGTCCGAACGCTTGGAAACAGTGAGTCATTTTGCGATGCAATCCTTTTAAAGCTATGTTCTCTCCATCGCTACCCTTTTGTGCTTGGTAAACTTTATATTCACGCTGCCGACCCAAGACTTGAAGTTGTGAAACCAGGCGATGATGGTTCGACGACTACCCAGCTGCAGGCATGGACAAAACGGCCAATCATTTTGGCCACGCTGGCCCAGCCTGCTGCGATTCTTCGGCGCAAGCTGCAAAACGTCATCTGTTCTTGAACAAACCCATGTAGCTCTGCTGTGAGCAGAGCATCCAAAAATATCGGAAACTCGCAAATGTTCCCCTCCACGGAAATCTTTAGTAAAAGGCGAAAGATTTATGCGTGAATGAAGAGAAACTCGAGCTGTAGCCATGAGACGATGGGATAATGTGCTCCCACGCACATGCAACAATGCTCAGCAAGGGTAATGTCTGGTGCAGGCCCCTCCCACCCAGCTTTTTTGTTCTTTTTTTAAAAAAAAATAATACAACCATTTCCATTAGAGGAAGGAGCAAATGTAAAAACGAATCTGCCACATCACCAAATGACCGCAAACCCTGTCTAAGAGGATGTCAGTCACTGAAGCCAATAGTACGTCGAAGACCAGTGGTAGTATTCGCATGAGATTTTATATGAACTTCCTGGAAGCTAAATGAACAAACCCTTCATCTCCTTGGATTGCGGGTGGATTCCTCCATAGGACAGGGTGAGCTCCTTGGCCAAAATAAAAAGCTTAAATAATAACACCTCCATTAATGGAAAGCATATTATCCAGTATTAAGTGACATCTCAACGGTTGAGCATAGACAACAGTGCCGTACCGCTCAGAGAAGCAGCTGTGACAACCAGTCCTCGTTAGTATAGTGGACAGTATCTCCGCCTGTCACGCGGAAGACCGGGTTCGATTCCCCGACGGGGAGGCTTCTTCTTTATCACGGCCAAACACCTTGCATAAGCTCAGGCTTTGTGTGGAAGGTGCTGATTAAAGCCAATCCGCCGTTCAAGACTCACCTGATTATGTTTAGCTAATTGCATTTGAAAGATTTTACTTTCAAGAAAGCGTTTGTAAAGGTGTTTCTTTTGCAGGTTTGGCCTGAGTTTCTTTTGCATTTCCACTGTTCTGACCGCGTGTGGTGGTCCGAACGCTTGGAAACAGTGAGTCATTTTGCGATGCAATCCTTTTAAAGCTATGTTTCTCCCATCGCTACCCTTTGTGCTTGGTAAACTTTATATTCACGCTGCCGACCCAAGACTTGAAGTTGTGAACCAGGCGATGATGGTTCGACGACTACCCAGCTGCAGGCATGGACAAAACGGCCAATCATTTTGGCCACGCTGGCCCAGCCTGCTGCGATTCTTCGGCGCAAGCTGCAAAACGTCATCTGTTCTTGAACAAACCCATGTAGCTCTGCTGTGAGCAGAGCATCCAAAAATATCGGAAACTCGCAAATGTTCCCCTCCACGGAAATCTTTAGTAAAAGGCGAAAGATTTATGCGTGAATGAAGAGAAACTCGAGCTGTAGCCATGAGACGATGGGACAATGTGCTCCCACGCACATGCAACAATGCTCAGCAAGGGTAATGTCTGGTGCAGGCCCCTCCCACCCAGCTTTTTTGTTTTTTTTTAAAAAAAAAATAATACAACCATTTCCATTAGAGGAAGGAGCAAATGTAAAAACGAATCTGCCACATCACCAATGACCGCAAACCCTGTCTAAGAGGATGTCAGTCACTGAAGCCGATAGTACGTCGAAGACCAGGTAGTATTCGCATGAGATTTTTATGAACTTCCTGGAAGCTAAATGAACAAACCCTTCATCTCCTTGGATTGCGGGTGGATTCCTCCATAGGACAGGGTGAGCTCCTTGGCCAAAATAAAAAGCTTAAATAATAACACCTCCATTAATGGAAAGCATATTATCCAGTATAAGTGACATCTCAAGGTTGACCTAACAACGTGCCGACGTCAGGAAGAGCTGTGACACCAGTCCTCGTTAGAGTGGACAATCCGCCTGTACCGGAGCGGTTCGATCCCGACGGGAGGCTTCTTCTTTATCACGGCCAAACACCTTGCATAAGCTCAGGCTTTGCTGTGGAAGGTGCTGATTAAAGCCAATCCGCCGTTCAGACTCACCTGATTATGTTTAGCTAATTGCATTTGAAAGATTTTACTTTCAAGAAAGCGTTTGTAAAAGGTGTTTCTTTTGCGGTTTGGCCTGATTTCTTTTGCATTTCCACTGTTCTGACCAGCGTGTGGTGGTCCGAACGCTTGGAAACAGTGAGTCATTTTGCGATGCAATCCTTTTAAAGCTATGTTTCTCCCATCGCTACCCTTTTGTGCTTTGGTAAACTTTATATCCACCGCTGCCGACCCAAGACTTGAAGTTGTGAACCAGGCGATGATGGTTCGACGACTACCCAGCTGCAGGCATGGACAAAACGGCCAATCATTTTGGCCACGCTGGCCCAGCCTGCTGCAATTCTTCGGCGCAAGCTGCAAAACGTCATCTGTTCTTGAACAAACCCATGTAGCTCTGCTGTGAGCAGAGCATCCAAAAATATCGGAAACTCGCAAATGTTCCCCTCCACTGGAAATCTTTAGTAAAAGGCGAAAGATTTTATGCGTGAATGAAGAGAAAACTCGAGCTGTAGCCATGAGACGATGGGACAATGTGCTCCCACGCACATGCAACAATGCTCAGCAAGGGTAATGTCTGGTGCAGGCCCCTCCCACCCAGCTTTTTTGTTCTTTTTTAAAAAAAAAATAATACAACCATTTCCATTAGAGGAAGGAGCAAATGTAAAAACGAATCTGCCACATCACCAATTGACCGCAAACCCTGTCTAAGAGGATGTCAGTCACTGAAGCCGATAGTACGTCGAAGACCAGTGGTAGTATTCGCATGAGATTTTTATGAACTTCCTGGAAGCTAAATGAACAAACCCTTCATCTCCTTGGATTGCGGGTGGATTCCTCCATAGGACAGGGTGAGCTCCTTGGCCAAAATAAAAGCTTAAATAATAACACCTCCATTAATGGAAAGCATATTATCCAGTATTAAGTGACATCCAACGGTTGAGCATAGACAACAGTGCCGTACCGCTCAGAGAAGCAGCTGTGAGACCAGTCCTGTTAGTATAGTGGACAGTATCTCCGCCTGTCACGCGGAAGACCGGGGTTCGATTCCCCGACGGGGGGCTTCTTCTTTATCACGGCCAAACACCTTGCATAAGCTCAGGCTTTGCTGTGGAAGGTGCTGATTAAAGCCAATCCGCCGTTCAAGACTCACCTGATTATGTTTAGCTAATTGCATTTGAAAGATTTTACTTTCAAGAAAGCGTTTGTAAAAGGTGTTTCTTTTGCAGGTTTGGCCTGAGTTTCTTTTGCATTTCCACTGTTCTGACCAGCGTGTGGTGGTCCGAACGCTTGGAAACAGTGAGTCATTTTGCGATGCAATCCTTTAAAGCTATGTTTCTCCCATCGCTACCCTTTTGTGCTTGGTAAACTTTATATTCACGCTGCCGACCCAAGACTTGAAGTTGTGAACCAGGCGATGATGGTTCGACGACTACCCAGCTGCAGGCATGGACAAAACGGCCAATCATTTTGGCCACGCTGGCCCAGCCTGCTGCAATTCTTCGGCGCAAGCTGCAAAACGTCATCTGTTCTTGAACAAACCCATGTAGCTCTGCTGTGAGCAGAGCATCCAAAAATATCGAAACTCGCAAATGTTCCCCTCCACGGAAATCTTTAGTAAAAGGCGAAAGATTTATGCGTGAATGAAGAGAAACTCGAGCTGTAGCCATGAGACGATGGGACAATGTGCTCCCACGCACATGCAACAATGCTCAGCAAGGGTAATGTCTGGTGCAGGCCCCTCCCACCCAGCTTTTTTGTTCTTTTTTTTAAAAAAAATAATACAACCATTTCCATTAGAGGAAGGAGCAAATGTAAAAACGAATCTGCCACATCACCAAATGACCGCAAACCCTGTCTAAGAGGATGTCAGTCACTGAAGCCAATAGTACGTCGAAGACCAGTGGTAGTATTCGCATGAGATTTTTATGAACTTCCTGGAAGCTAAATGAACAAACCCTTCATCTCCTTGGATTGCGGGTGGATTCCTCCATAGGACAGGGTGAGCTCCTTGGCCAAAAAAAAAAGCTTAAATAATAACACCTCCATTAATGGAAAGCATATTATCCAGTATTAAGTGACATCTCAACGGTTGAGCATAGACAACAGTGCCGTACCGCTCAGAGAAGCAGCTGTGACAACCAGTCCTCGTTAGTATAGTGGACAGTATCTCCGCCTGTCACGCGGAAGACCGGGGTTCGATTCCCCGACGGGGAAGGCTTCTTCTTTATCACGGCCAAACACCTTGCATAAGCTCAGGCTTTGCTGTGGAAGGTGCTGATTAAAGCCAATCCGCCGTTCAAGACTCACCTGATTATGTTTAGCTAATTGCATTTGAAAGATTTTACTTTCAAGAAAGCGTTTGTAAAGGTGTTTCTTTTGCAGGTTTGGCCTGAGTTTTTTTTGCATTTCCACTGTTCTGACCAGCGTGTGGTGGTCCGAACGCTTGGAAAAAAGTGAGTCATTTTGCGATGCAATCCTTTTAAAGCTTTGTTTCTCCCATCGCTACCCTTTTGTGCTTGGTAAACTTTAATTCACGCTGCCGACCCAAGACTTGAAGTTGTGAACCAGGCGATGATGGTTCGACGAACTACCCAGCTGCAGGCATGGACAAAACGGCCAATCATTTTGGCCACGCTGGCCCAGCCTGCTGCGATTCTTCGGCGCAAGCTGGCAAAACGTCATCTGTTCTTGAACAAACCCATGTAGCTCTGCTGTGAGCAGAGCACCAAAAATATCGGAAACTCGCAAATGTTCCCCTCCACGGAAATCTTTAGTAAAAGGCGAAAGATTTATGCGTGAATGAAGAGAAACTCGAGCTGTAGCCATGAGACGATGGGAAATGTGCTCCCACGCACATGCAAACAATGCTCAGCAAGGGTAATGTTCTGGTGCAGGCCCCTCCCACCCAGCTTTTTTGTTCTTTTTTTTTTTTTTAAAAAAATAATACAACCATTTCCATTAGAGGAAGGAGCAAATGTAAAAACGAATCTGCCACATCACCAAATGACCGCAAACCCTGTCTAAGAGGATGTCAGTCACTGAAGCCAATAGTACGTCGAAGACCAGTGGTAGTTATTCGCATGAGATTTTTTATGAACTTCCTGGAAGCTAAATGAACAAACCCTTCATCTCCTTGGATTGCGGGTGGATTCCTCCATAGGACAGGGTGAGCTCCTTGGCCAAAATAAAAAGCTTAAATAATAACACCTCCATTAATGGAAAGCATATTATCCAGTATTAAGTGACATCTCAACGGTTGAGCATAGACAACAGTGCCGTACCGCTCAGGAAGCAGCTGTGAACACAGTCCTCGTTAGTATAGTGGACAGTATCTCCGCCTGTCACGCGGAAGGACCGGGGTTCGATTCCCCGACGGGGAGGCTTCTTCTTTATCACGGCCAAACACCTTGCATAAGCTCAGGCTTTGCGTGGAAGGTGCTGATTAAAGCCAATCCGCCGTTTCAAGACTCACCTGATTATGTTTAGCTAATTGCATTTGAAAGATTTTACTTTCAAGAAAGCGTTTGTAAAGG
The DNA here is from genome assembly GCA_030674185.1 of Monoplex corrugatus. NCBI lineage: Eukaryota > Metazoa > Mollusca > Gastropoda > Littorinimorpha > Ranellidae > Monoplex > Monoplex corrugatus. The sequence goes on from JAPXFY010005753.1 coordinate 11,255, forward strand.
TGTTTCTTTTGCAGGTTTGGCCTGAGTTTCTTTTGCATTTCCACTGTTCTGACCAGCGTGTGGTGGTCCGAACGCTTGGAAACAGTGAGTCATTTTGCGATGCAATCCTTTAAAGCTATGTTTCTCCCATCGCTACCCTATTTGTGCTTGGTAAACTTTAATTCACGCTGCCGACCCAAGACTTGAAGTTGTGAACCAGGCGATGATGGTTCGACGACTACCCAGCTGCAGGCATGGACAAAACGGCCAATCATTTTGGCCACGCTGGCCCAGCCTGCTGCAATTCTTCGGCGCAAGCTGCAAAACGCATCTGTTCTTGAACAAACCCATGTAGCTCTGCTGTGAGCAGAGCATCCAAAAATATCGAAACTCGCAAATGTTCCCTCCACGGAAATCTTTAGTAAAAGGCGAAAGATTTATGCGTGAATGAAGAGAAACTCGAGCTGTAGCCATGAGACGATGGGACAATGTGCTCCCACGCACATGCAACAATGCTCAGCAAGGGTAATGTCTGGTGCAGGCCCCTCCCACCCAGCTTTTTTGTTCTTTTTTAAAAAAAAAAAAAAATACAACCATTTCCATTAGAGGAAGGAGCAAATGTAAAAACGAATCTGCCACATCACCAAATGACCGCAAACCCTGTCTAAGAGGATGTCAGTCACTGAAGCCATAGTACGTCGAAGACCAGTGGTAGTATTCGCATGAGATTTTTATGAACTTCCTGGAAGCAAATGAACAAACCTTCATCTCCTTGGATTGCGGGTGGATTCCTCCATAGGACAGGGTGAGCTCCTTGGCCAAAATAAAAAAGCTTAAATAATAACACCTCCATTAATGGAAAGCATATTATCCAGTATCTCCGCCTGTCCCGGAAGACTGGGTTCGATTCCCCGACGGGGGGCTTCTTCTTTTATCACGGCCAAACACTCTTGCATAAGCTCAGGCTTTGCTGTGGAAGGTGCTGATTAAAGCCAATCCGCCGTTCAGACTCACCTGATTATGTTTAGCTAATTGCATTTGAAAGATTTTACTTTCAAGAAAGCGTTTGTAAAAGGTGTTTCTTTTGCAGGTTTGGCCTGAGTTTCTTTGCATTTCCACTGTTCTGACCAGCGTGTGGTGGTCCGAACGCTTGGAAACAGTGAGTCATTTTGCGATGCAATCCTTTTAAAGCTATGTTTCTCCCATCGCTACCCTTTGTGCTTGGTAAACTTTATATTCACGCTGCCGACCCAAGACTTGAAGTTGTGAACCAGGCGATGATGGTTCGACGACTACCCAGCTGCAGGCATGGACAAAACGGCCAATCATTTTGGCCACGCTGGCCCAGCCTGCTGCGATTCTTCGGCGCAAGCTGCAAAACGTCATCTGTTCTTGAACAAACCCATGTAGCTCTGCTGTGAGCAGAGCATACCAAAAATATCGGAAACTCGCAAATGTTCCCCTCCACGGAAATCTTTAGTAAAAGGCGAAAGATTTATGCGTGAATGAAGAGAAACTCGAGCTGTAGCCATGAGACGATGGGATCAATGTGCTCCCACGCACATGCAACAATGCTCAGCAAGGGTAATGTCTGGTGCAGGCCCCTCCCACCCAGCTTTTTTGTTCTTTTTTTTTTATAATAAAATAATACAACCATTTCCATAGAGGAAGGAGCAAATGTAAAAACGAATCTGCCACATCACCAAATGACCGCAAACCCTGTCTAAGAGGATGTCAGTCACTGAAGCCAATAGTACGTCGAAGACCAGTGGTAGTATTCGCATGAGATTTTTATGAACTTCCTGGAAGCTAAATGAACAAACCCTTCATCTCCTTGGATTGCGGGTGGATTCCCCATAGGACAGGGTGAGCTCCTTGGCCAAAATAAAAAGCTTAAATAATAACACCTCCATTAATGGAAAGCATATTATCCAGTATTAAGTGACATCTCAACGGTTGAGCATAGACAACAGTGCCGTACCGCTCAGAGAAGTAGCTGTGAGACCCGTCCTCGTTAGTATAGTGGAAAGTATCTCCGCCTGTCACGCGGAAGACCGGGGTTCGATTCCCCGACGGGGAGGCTTCTTCTTTATCACGGCCAAACACCTTGCATAAGCTCAGGCTTTGCTGTGGAAGGTGCTGATTAAAGCCAATCCGCCGTTCAAGACTCACCTGATTATGTTTAGCTAATTGCATTTGAAAGATTTTACTTTCAAGAAAGCGTTTGTAAAAGGTGTTTCTTTTGCAGGTTTGGCCTGAGTTTCTTTTGCATTTCCACTGTTCTGACCAGCGTGTGGTGGTCCGAACGCTTGGAAACAGTGAGTCATTTTGCGATGCAATCCTTTTAAAGCTATGTTTCTCCCATCGCTACCCATTTGTGCTTGGTAAACTTTATATTCACGCTGCCGACCCAAGACTTGAAGTTGTGAACCAGGCGATGATGGTTCGACGACTACCCAGCTGCAGGCATGGACAAAACGGCCAATCATTTTGGCCACGCTGGCCCAGCCTGCTGCGATCTTCGGCGCAAGCTGCAAAACGTCATCTGTTCTTGAACAAACCCATGTAGCTCTGCTGTGAGCAGAGCATTCCAAAAAAAATCGGAAACTCGCAAATGTTCCCCTCCACGGAAATCTTTAGTAAAAGGCGAAAGATTTATGCGTGAATGAAGAGAAACTCGAGCTGTAGCCATGAGACGATGGGACAATGTGCTCCCACGCACATGCAACAATGCTCAGCAAGGGTAATGTCTGGTGCAGGCCCCTCCCACCCAGCTTTTTTGCTTTTTTTTTAAAAAAAAAATAAAACAACCATTTCCATTAGAGAAGGAGCAAATGTAAAAACGAATCTGCCACATCACCAATTTACCGCAAACCCCTGTCTAAGAGGATGTCAGTCACTGAAGCCGATAGTACGTCGAAGACCAGTGGTAGTATTCGCATGAGATTTTTATGAACTCCTGGAAGCTAAATGAACAAACCCTTCATCTCCTTGGATTGCGGGTGGATTCCTCC
>JAPXFY010005754.1:7500-14247 GCA_030674185.1 Monoplex corrugatus
CCACCTTGTCTGTCTTTGCTGCAAGTATTTCTTCCACCTTGTCTGTCTTTGCTGCAAGTATTTCTTCCACCTTGTCTGTCTTTGTTGCAAGTATTTCTTCCACCCTGTCTGTCTTTGTTGCATGTACTTCTTCTTCCCTGTCTGTCTTCGCTGAAGTACATCTTCTACCCTGTCTGTCTTTGACACTGCAAGTATTTCTCCCACCTTTCTGTCTTTGCTGCAAGTATTTCTTCTACCCTGTTTGTCTTTGACGCTGCAAGTATTTCTCCCACCCTGTCTGTCTTTGCTGCAAGTACTTCTCCCACCATGTCTGTCTTTGCTGCAAGTACTTCTCCACCTTGTCTGTCTTTGTTGCAAGTATTTCTTCCACCTTGTCTGTCTTTGCTGCAAGTATTTCTTCCACCTTGTCTGTCTTTGCTGCAAGTATTTCTTCCACCTTGTCTGTCTTTGTTGCAAGTATTTCTTCCACCTTGTCTGTCTTTGTTGCAAGAATTTCTTCCACCTTGTCTGTCTTTGCTGCAAGTACTTCTCCCATCCTGTCTGTCCTTGCTGCAAGTACTTTTCTCATCCTGTCTGTCTTTGCTGCAAGTACTTCTTCCACCTGTCTGTCTTTGCTACAAGTATTTTGCTACAAGTACTTCTTCTACCCTGTCTGTCTTTGCTGCAAGTACTTCTTCTACCCTGTCTGTCTTTGCTGCAAGTACTTCTTCTACCCTGTTTGTCTTTGCTACAAGGACTTCTTCTACCCTGTCTGTCTTTGCTGCAAGTACTTCTTCTACCCTGTCTGCCCTTGCTGCAAGTACTTCTTCTACCCTGTCTGTCTTTGCTACAAGTACTTCTTCTACCCTGTCTGTCTTTGCTACAAGTACTTCTTCTACCCTGTCTGTCTTTGCTGCAAGTACTTCTTCCACCTGTCTGTCCTTGCTGCAAGTACTTCTTCCACCCTGTCTGTCTTTGCTGCAAGTACTTCTTCCATCCTGTCTGTCCTTGCTGCAAGTACTTCTCCCACCCTGTCTGTCTTTGCTGCAAGTACTTCTTCCACCTGTCTGTCCTTGCTGCAAGTACTTCTTCCACCCTGTCTGTCCTTGCTGCAAGTACTTCTTCCATCCTGTCTGTCCTTGCTGCAAGTACTTCTTCCATCCTGTCTGTCCTTGCTGCAAGTACTTCTCCCACCCTGTCTGTCTTCATCCACAGCGCAAGACTGAAAAATATTTTCTCCTTGGGTCTACTTGGTGCTCTTTTTCACTCTGGCTTTCCTGTTGTGACTAGGTGCCTCGTAAAATGTCCTATAAATGTTCCTTGTCATTTTCTAACCTTCTGATCCAATGGAAAGGCAAAAGCCAACATACTGGGGGTCCAGCACCGCTACAGGAGTTTTCAAAAAGATGATGTTCACAGTATCGAGCTGTCTACATGTAAGTGACTCTGACTCCAGACTTTTCCTCAGGATTTACTCCCCAAAGCCTTTGCCATGAATGGGTATAGCTGCAAGACAGCGGGGATTTGAAGTCTGTGTTTTCCTTCACCTACGTTTTAATAGGTCTAATGAAAAATGTTTCCTTTTCCCTGTGTTTGATAGTGGGAAAAATGTTTCCTTTTTCCTGTGTTTGACAGTGGGAAAATGTTTCCTTTTCCCTGTGTTTGATAGTGGGAAATGTTTCCTTTTCCCTGTGTTTGATAGTGGGAAAATGTTTCCTTTTCCCTGTTTGATATGGGAAAATGTTTCCTTTTCCCTGTGTTTGACAGTGGGAAAATGTTTCCTTTTCCCTGTTTGATAGTGGGAAAATGTTTCCTTTTCCCTGTGTTTTACGGTGGGAAAATGTTTCCTTTTCCCTGTGTTTTACAGTGGGAAAATGTTTCCTTTTCCCTGTGTTTTACGGTGGGAAAATGTTTCCTTTTCCCTGTGTTTTATGGTGGGAAAGTTTCCTTTTCCCTGTGTTTGATAATGGGAAAATGTTTCCTTTTCCCTGTGTTTGACAGTGGGAAAATGTTTCCTTTTCCCTGTGCTTGACAGTGGGAAAATGTTTCCTTTTCCCTGTGCTTGACAGTGGGAAAATGTTTCCTTTTCCCTGTGCTTGACAGTGGGAAAATGTTTCCTTTCCCTGTGTTTGATAGTGGGAAAATGTTTCCTTTTCCCTGTGCTTGACAGTGGGAAAATGTTTCCTTTTCCCTGTGCTTGACAGTGGGAAAATGTTTCCTTTTCCCTGTGCTTGACAGTGGGAAAATGTTTCCTTTTCCCTGTGCTTGACAGTGGGAAAATGTTTCCTTTTCCCTGTGCTTGACAGTGGGAAAATGTTTCCTTTCCCTGTGTTTGATAGTGGGAAAATGTTTCCTTTACCCTGTGTTTGACAGTGGCTGTGTCTTGGGGTTTGTTATCTCCCCCCCCCCTCCCATCTTGCCATTCAGTTTGTGAACAAGGTAACCGGTGACTGGGTCTGAAACGCTCATGCAGCGCATAAACAGATCCCTCTTTGTTTGGTGGGGGATAGTTGCTGCGTGGCGTCGGGAATGGGAAATGGTTGTTAGGAGAGTGGCGAAGTATTGGTATTCTGGGTCTCCCATCCTCCACCCTCGTGTGTTACTGTTTCACTTCACACCCAACTTAGAACTATGTTTCACTTCACACCCAACTTACAACTATGTTTCACTTCACACCCAACTTACAACTATGTTTCACTTCACACCCAACTTACAACTATGTTTCACTTCACACCCAACTTACAACTATGTTTCACTTCACACCCAACTTACAACTATGTTTCACTTCACACCCAACTTAGAACTATGTTTCACTTCACACCCAACTTAGAACTAGGTTTCACTTACAACTATGTTTCACTTCACACCCAACTTACAACTATGTTTCACTTCACACCCAACTTACAACTATGTTTCACTTCACACCCAACTTACAACTATGTTTCACTTCACACCCAACTTACAACTATGTTTCACTTCACACCCAACTTACAACTATGTTTCACTTCACACCCAATTTAGAACTATGTTTCACTTCACACCCAACTTACAACTATGTTTCACTTCACACCCAATTTACAACTATGTTTCACTTCACACCCTATTTACAACTATGTTTCACTTCACACCCAGTTTACAACTATGTTTCACTTCACACCCAACTTACAACTATGTTTCACTTCACACCCAACTTACAACTATGTTTCACTTCACACCCAATTTACAACTATGTTTCACTTCACACCCAACTTACAACTATGTTTCACTTCACACCCAACTTACAACTATGTTTCACTTCACACCCAACTTACAACTATGTTTCACTTCACACCCAACTTACAACTATGTTTCACTTCACACCCAACTTACAACTATGTTTCACTTCACACCCAACTTACAATTATATTTCACTTCACACCCAATTTACAACTATGTTTCACTTCACACCCAACTTACAACTATGTTTCACTTCACACCCAATTTAGAACTATGTTTCACTTCACACCCAATTTAGAACTATGTTTCACTTCACACCCAATTTAGAACTATGTTTCACTTCACACCCAACTTACAACTATGTTTCACTTCACACCCAATTTACAACTATGTTTCACTTCACACCCAACTTACAACTATGTTTCACTTCACACCCAATTTAGAACTATGTTTCACTTCACACCCAATTTACAACTATGTTTCACTTCACACCCAATTTACAACTATGTTTCACTTCACACCCAATTTAGAACTATGTTTCACTTCACACCCAACTTACAACTATGTTTCACTTCACACCCAACTTACAACTATGTTTCACTTCACACCCAACTTACAACTATGTTTCACTTCACACCCAATTTACAACTATGTTTCACTTCACACCCAACTTACAACTATGTTTCACTTCACACCCAACTTACAACTATGTTTCACTTCACACCCAATTTAGAACTATGTTTCACTTCACACCCAACTTACAACTATGTTTCACTTCACACCCAACTTACAACTATGTTTCACTTCACACCCAACTTAGAACTAGAAATCTGCTTTTGGTAGGCATCAAGTCAATCTAGACAACAACAAGTTCTCCAGACTGTTGAGCAATGATTCTCTTAAATGCGAAGTTATCTGTTAGTTGAAAAAAGTCTGCAGTTTATTTGTGTAGTTTTAACAAATACGGATGTGCATGTTAGTGACTACGATCTGTGCTTCTAGCTTCTATTGGTACATACCTAGGATATATTTAGCAGTGCTTGTTCCTGCGTCAGTGGATGCTTATGTGCTTCGTGTCTGAACGTAGGCACGTGTGTGTGTATATGTGTGTGTGTGTGTGTGTCTATAAGTGTATGTATGTGTGTGTGTGTGTATGTGTGTGTATGTGTGTGTATGTGTGTGCATGTGTGTGTATGTGTGTGTATGTATGTGTATGTGTGTGTTTGCGTATACCTATCTATCTATCTATCTATCTATCTATCTATCTATCCATCCATCCATCTATCTATCTATCTATCTATCTATCTATCTATCTATTTATCTATCTATCTGTCTGTCTATCTATCTATCTATCTATCTATCTAATCTATCTATCTATCTAATCTATCTATCTATCTAACTACCTATTTATCTATCTATCTAATCTAATTTATCTATCTATCTAATCTATCTATCTATCTATCTACCTATCTATCTATATATCTATCTATCTATCTATCTGTCTGTCTGTCTGTCTCTGTCTCTCTCTCTCTCTCTCTCTCTCTCTCTCTCTCTATATATATATATATATATATATATATAGAGAGAGAGAGAGAGAGAGAGAGAGAGAGATACACACACACACACGTGTGTGTGTGTGCGTGTCTGTGGTGTGTACGTGTGTATGTGTGTGTACGTGTGTATGTATGTGTGTGTGTGTGTGTGTGTGTCGGTGTGTGTGTGTGTGTGTGTGTGTGTGTGTCTTTTTCTGATTCTGTCTGTCTGTCTGTCTGTCTGACTGACTGTCTCTCTCTCTCTCTCTCTCTCTCTCTCTCTCTCTGTATGTGTGTGTGTCTGTCTGTGTGTGTGTGTGTGTTGGTATCGTTTTACACAGTCAGACTGTTTCAATAACCACACCAAATGATTCAGCCCCAGATAGTCAGCATATGTCTCAATCTACGCCCCAGGGGTGTGTGTATGTGCACTGAATGATATATACACTTTGTACCGCCCACAAAGCTGTACACTGACATTGATACCCACAGTCAGCCTCACACCCTCATCCCCACACCCTTTCATAGTCTCCCAGTGAAAGTCGTACTCATAGATATCAATAGTAACGTAGATTGGAATCTTGATGTTCATTCTTCTTTTTGTGTTACCGTGTCATCTTGTTATTGTTAATGTCACTGATGTTTTAAGACCAGCCGACTGCGTAGAGCCACATCAGGGCTATACCAGTTTCAAAACACACAATACTTCCACAGGGAAAAAAAAGGGAAAAGAAAATTAAGAACACATGTCAACATTCGCGCAAATAATCTAAGGAAATGTCCCCATTCCGTCCAATTTATCGCACAGGGGATTGAAAAACATACCTGAATACAAATTTCAACATAACTAAGAACTCTAAAACATATATAAAAACAGGCCCAAATTTCCTAAAATTGCTACAGCATGTCTCGTTTCCTTACAGCCAAAAAATGTACTTAATACATGAACCCAATTATCAATCCTAAGAGAAAGTAAATAAGACTTTATTGAACACATAGAGTAAATGGACCAGCAAGACAGAAAATGATAGGATGAAATGACAGAAAGCAAAGGAACAAGGCAGAGACAAAGAGAGTGAGAGAAAAGAGGACATTTCTAGCACAGAATTTCCAGAAGATGGGGATACCTTTTTTATACTGAAAGAGCCTCTGGCATTCCGACAGGGTTTTTTTCCGTGTTACCTGTTGGCACAGCACCACGCTCATAACACAGGGGTTCTGGGTTCAACTCTCGGCAGGCCATGTTTCTTTATTTTCATCATAGACTGGTTGGTTCTTCTGACATTGCCTAAAGTCAAGACCTGATACCTTGAGTTCAATCCCACCAGCCTGTAACATATCAAACTGGCCTGCTCACTGCCATAATTATTTAAGTTTCTATCACAGAAACCCCACGGGTAGAGACAGGCTGTATGTTATTCTGAAATAAATGTTGGTAGGTCTGGCAGTACAGCCAATCACATTAGTATGAAATTGTAAACGAAACATTTGAAAAGTAAGGCCATATGTACATACGAACCTATTGGGGTTGTTTTCGAAGATCGCCTCAATGGAAGGAAAAGATCCATAGTCTAAGTGGACAGGTTCAAGCCTGTGTTTATTGACGTTTTAAACGTTTCCTCCATAGCACTTACAGGTATAATATCACGCCTCGACACAGTAATGGAACTTTCGAAGTTTAGCTTTGATGCTGATCACTCATCACGTCTAGATGATCAAATGGATTAACCCACCAACTGCAAAAACTAAATCTTTTGACTCCTCTACCCTCTCCACCAGCATCCTGCAGGAAGTTGGAAGATGGGGTGAAGGGGTCAAAAGGTTACGTTTTTGAGTTGATAGTATGGTCGACAATGCAGAATATTGGTGGACATAGTCTGGGAGTCGAAGGATTAATTCCTGTTGGAAATTGATGCCTATACAGAATGTTCAGTCAAGGTAACTCAGATCCCAAACAGAACCCTTTTCATTCTATACAAGTAAAGGGAGGGGAAGTTAAGTGGGACAGTCCTATTGGGGA
>JAPXFY010005755.1:12500-14247 GCA_030674185.1 Monoplex corrugatus
AAAACAAAAACTTAACCCTTTGGTTCCCTCATCATATCCACCAGCATCCTACATTGTCAACTATGCTAGCAAAACAAAAACTTAACAGTTTGACTCTCTGACCCTATCCACCAGCATCCTGCATTGTCATCTATGCTAGCAAAGGAAAAACTTGACCCTTTGACTCCCTCACCCTATCCACAAGCATCATACATTGTCAACAATTCTTGCAAAGCAAAACCTTAACCCTTTAACTCCCCCACCCTATCCCCTAACATCCTGCATTGTCAACCATGCTCACAAAGCAAAACCTTAACCCTTTAACTCCCCCACCCTATCCCCTAACATCCTGCATTGTCAACCATGCTCACAAAGCAAACACTTAACCCTTTGACTCCCTCACCCTGTACACCAGCTTCCTACATTGTCACCATACTAGCAAAACAAAAACTTAACCCTTTGGTTCCCTCATCATATCCACCAGCATCCTACATTGTCAAATATGCTAGCAAAACAAAAACTTAACCCTTTGACTCCCTCACACTATCGACGAGCATCCTGCAATGTCAACCATGCTGGCAAAACAAAAATTTAACCCTTTGACTCCCTTACCCTAAACAGCATCATCCTACATTGTCAACAATGCTAGCAAAGCAAAAACTTAACCCTTTGTTTCCCTCACCCTATCCACTAGCTTCCTCCATTGTCAACCATGCTAGCAAGCAGAAACTTAACCCTTTGTCTCCCTCATCCTATCCACAGCTACATGAAACCATTAGACAACCATGTTAGCAAAGCAAAAACTAAACCTTTTGGCTCCATCACCCTATCCACCAGCATCCAGCATTGTCAACCATGTTAGCAAAGCAAAAACTTAATCCTTTCACTCCCTCACCCTATCCACCAGCTTCCTGCATTGTCAACCATGCTAACAAGCAAAAACTTAACCCTTTGATTCCCTCGCCCTATCCACTAGCATCCTGCATTGTCAATCATGCAAGCAAAGCACAATTTAAAACCCTTTGACTCCATCATCTATCCACCAGCATCCTGCATTGTCAACCATGCTAGCAAAGCAAAATCTTAACCCTTTAACTCCCCCACATATCCACCAGCATTCTACATTGTCAACCATGCTAGCTACAGCCAAAAACTTAACCATTTGACTCCCTCACCTTACCCACCAGCATCATACATTGTCAACAATTCTAGCAAAGTAAACCCTTAACTCTTTAACTTCCCCACCCTATCCCCTAACATATTGCATTGTCAGCCATGCTAGCAAAGGAAAAACTTAACCCTTTGACTCCCTCTTCCAAAGGAGGAAGTCAAAGGGTTAAGTTATTTTTTTGCAGTTGGTGAATAGGGTGCGGGAGTCAAAGGGTTAAGTTGTCTATCAGATAAGAGGTGGCGCACGGGTGTTGCGCATACATATCGAATTGTCCGAGTGTGATAGATCCCTTTTGAAAAAACCCGAAAGCTCCAAACGGCTGAAAATGCACAGAAAACAAAGCGTCTAGGTGTGTGTTTAGTCTGCAGAGTGAACAACCCTTTGTCGTGAACTGGAGAGACTGAAACAATGATGAGAACGCGTACATTGAAGCTGGCAAACACTTTGACTCACATAACCATTATTAATAATTGAGGGGGCTGACTGTGGCCACTTCTCGTAATTACGTTAGATAATAAACTATTGATTTGTAATTTCACACGCATACGCGCGCCCTTACACGCACACACACACACACACACACACACACACACACAC
>JAPXFY010005756.1:5000-7500 GCA_030674185.1 Monoplex corrugatus
ACAACAGATTCAAAATTCACAATCAGACTGAAGAAAACAACAACAAAGATTCAACATTCACAATCAGACTGAAGAAAACAACAACAGAGATTCAACATTCACAATCAGACTGAAGAAAACAACAACAGAGATTCAACATTCACAATCAGACTGAAGAAAACAACAACAAAGATTCAACATTCACAATCAGACTGAAGAAAACAACAACAAAGATTCAACATTCACAATCAGACTGAAGAAAACAACAAAGATTCAACATTCACAATCAGACTGAAGAAAACAACAACAGAGATTCAACATTCACAATCAGACTGAAGAAAACAACAACAGAGATTCAACATTCACAATCAGACTGAAGAAAACAACAACAGAGATTCAACATTCACAATCAGACTGAAGAAAACAACAACAGATTCAACATTCACAATCAGACTGAAGAAAACAACAACAAAGATTCAACATTCACAATCAGACTGAAGAAAACAACAACAAAGATTCAACATTCACAATCAGACTGAAGAAAACAACAACAGAGATTCAAAATCAGACTGAAGAAAACAACAACAAAGATTCAAAATTCACAATCAGACTGAAGAAAACAACAACAGAGATTCAACATTCACAATCAGACTGAAGAAAACAACAACAAAGATTAAACATTCACAATCAGACTGAAGAAAACAACAACAAAGATTCAACATTCACAATCAGACTGAAGAAAACAACAACAGAGATTCAAAATTCACAATCAGACTGAAGAAAACAACAACAAAGATTCAACATTCACAATCAGACTGAAGAAAACAACAACAAAGATTCAACATTCACAATCAGACTGAAGAAAACAACAACAGATTCAAATTCACAATCAGACTGAAGAAAACAACAACAGAGATTCAAAATTCACAATCAGACTGAAGAAAACAACAACAAAGATTCAACATTCACAATCAGACTGAAGAAAACAACAACAAAGATTCAACATTCACAATCAGACTGAAGAAAACAACAACAAAGATTCAAAATTCACAATCAGACTGAAGAAAACAACAACAGAGATTCAAAATTCACAATCAGACTGAAGAAAACAACAACAGAGATTCAAAATTCACAATCAGACTGAAGAAAACAACAACAAAGATTCAACATTCACAATCAGACTGAAGAAAACAACAACAAAGATTCAACATTCACAATCAGACTGAAGAAAACAACAACAAAGATTCAACATTCACAATCAGACTGAAGAAAACAACAACAAAGATTCAAAATTCACAATCAGACTGAAGAAAACAACAACAAAGATTCAACATTCACAATCAGACTGAAGAAAACAACAACAAAGATTCAAAATTCACAATCAGACTGAAGAAAACAACAACAGATTCAACATTCACAATCAGACTGAAGAAAACAACAACAAAGATTCAACATTCACAATCAGACTGAAGAAAACAACAACAGAGATTCAACATTCACAATCAGACTGAAGAAAACAACAACAGAGATTCAACATTCACAATCAGACTGAAGAAAACAACAAGAAAGATTCAAAATTCACAATCAGACTGAAGAAAACAACAACAGAGATTCAACATTCACAATCAGACTGAAGAAAACAACAACAGAGATTCAAAATTCGCAATCAGACTCAGATGATTTATTCATAAATGCCATACCCCCTCCCTCCCCTCCAACAAAGGGGGTGGGGGGGTTTACAAAATATAAAGATTTCACACTTTCATACAACAGTTATTATGCTGTAACACGTACTTCGTATTTTAAACGTCTTCTTCTTTTAACCAATGAATATAATATATGAAGCGGATGTAATTCATTTTTTATTGCTTTCGTACCTACCATTTTGTACTATTATTACAGTTCATCTATTTTCATTGCAGCACGTAGGGGTTGACATGTGTCAGCTTCACGTATGTGTGTGTGCCTTTATATCTGTCATGCTTTTGTGAAGCGCTTTGGGCTCCTGTCAGAAGACACGCTGTATAAGTAGTAATTATTGTTATTATACATCATCATCATCATCATCGTCGTCTTCGTCGTCATCATCATCATCATCGTCGTCGTCGTCGTCGCCGTCGTCATTATCATTATCATTATCATTGTTGTTGTTGTTCTTCTTCTTCCTATTATTATCATTGTTGTTGTTATCATGATGATGATGATGATGATTATTATCATTTTTTTTTTATTATCATTTTTTTTATTATTATCATTATTATCACTACTACTACTACTACTACTACTACTGCTACTACTACTACTACTATTATTAACATCATCATCATCACCATTATTATTGTTGTTATTACTATTACTATTATTATTGTTGTAGTTGTTATTATTATTATCATTATTTTTATCATCATCATCATTATATTATTATTATCATCATCATCATCATCATCATCATCACTATTATTATTATCATTATTATTGTTATTATTATTGTTATTGTTATTATTATTATTATCATTATTAT
>JAPXFY010005758.1:5000-14244 GCA_030674185.1 Monoplex corrugatus
TAAACTTGATGCAATTATGTACTGACATGGCAAACCCCCTTTTGTTTTTGTTTTTAAATCTATGTAAAGCGCGAGGAGTTTCTGTTTGATTGTTGTTGTTTTTTACATAGAATGTTTGCGCTATATGAATGGAATTGTTATCATTACCATTGATTTTTGAGAAATCGTTGTTCGCACAGTTTTCCTTAACAGTACCCAATTTCGACATTTTTGGTGTGGTTCATGTGACCTCGACCTTGGCACGTTCCATTCCACACGTTCACATTCGCTCCTTTTTAACAGTCTTCACATTTGACCTGATTTAGGTAAAGAAAACCATCCAGAGACAGCTAAGAAAGATCTTTCTAACGCATTACTGTCAACACACACTTACACAAACTACACCTCGTCCCCCGCCCTTCGCTGTGTCTAGGTATTGCTACTCAAAGTGCCGTTTTACTACACGCATAACCCGCTGACCAAGTGACTGAATAATTTACCAATAAATCAAGGGACTATCTATCCCCTCCACCGTCTAACGGAGTGCTCAAAGCGTCTGTCAACCGTCAGCTAAGGAGAATTTTATTGATGGGATGAAAATAACTTCAAACGGTTGGTTAATGACTGCCGAACTACCTCCACAGCTGGTATGTTAACCCTTTAACTTCCCGCACCGTATGCACCGACTACAAAAACTTAACCCTCTGACCCCCCTCACCCTATCCGCCAGCTTCCTGCAGGAAGCTGGCGGATAGGGTGAGGGGGGTCAGAGGGTTAAGTTTGTTTGCTTTGCTAGCATGGTTGACAATGCAGGATGCTGGTGGACAGGGCGCGGGAGTCAAAGGGTTAAACTAACAACCAACTCGGTTGCTGCCGCCTGGGCTTCAGATTTATCTTCCCTCTCCCCTCCCGCGGCGAGCACATGCACGTACATGCACGCACTCACTAGCAAGCAGGTTTGAACACACAACAAGTACTGTTGCACACGTGTGTGCTCATACGGATGCGATGAATGTGTGTGTGGATAATGATCACTATCATTTGGCGGTGAGAGATAATGAAAATGTACTTCGGCAAGACGACATGCATCTCTCTCTCTCTCTCTCTCTCTCTCTCTCTCTCTCTCTCTCTCTCTCTCTCTCTCTCTCTCTCTCTCTCTGTGTGTGTACGTATACATATATATATATATATATATATATATATATATATATATACATATATGTAATATATATATATACACATACATATATATGTACATGTATATATATAAAATTATGCATATATACACACATATATGTACACACATATATATATATATATATCTATATATATATATATACGCATATATATATATATATACATATACGAGGGGCACACATTATGTTTTGCAACCTAGACGAACTAATGACGTCACTACTTTGTTTTTTTACATTACATCATAGACCAATTTCGTAATACTTGTGACAAAAATTTTTACTTGATTCCGTACAACCATTGTCATTCCAGGCGACAAAATGTCCGGTAAGGGTGACGGGTCTTCTGCCAGCATTGTTGACCTTTCGCGAAGGGATTTTCGAGCTATGATGTATTATGACTACTGCCAAGGAAAATCTTTTCAAGAGTGCTTTCAAAGTTTAAAACACTGTTTTGGAGATCAATCTCCGTCCAAAGCCACTGTTTTCAGGTGGTTCAGACAGTTCATGTCTGGAGCGAGAACGTTGGAAGACGATGACCGTTGTGGTCGAATGGCAATGATTAAGAAGGATCCAAAAATGACATACGCTGAAATACAGGATATCATGAAGATTTCATCGGGAAGTCTCACTCGCATTCTTCACGACTGCCTTGGCGTAAGGAAACGTTGTGCCCGTTGGGTGCCCCATAACCTGAGTGAAGAGCAGAAGCGGGGTAGGGTGGACTGGTGCACCCACATGCTAAGAAAATTTGACGGAGGAAGGTCTCCTCGCGTTTGGGACATCGTAACAGGAGACAAAACCTGGGTATACCAATACGACCCCGAGACGAAGCAACAGTCGGCGGTGTGGGTCTTCCCAGATGAGAACCCACCTGTGAAATTCAAAAGAAACAGAAGTGCTTCCAAACAAATGATAGCGTGTTTCTTTGCAAAATTCGGCCACGTTGCCACCATACCGCTTGAGGACAGAAAGACGGTTACGGCTGACTGGTATGTCAACCACTGTTTGCCTAAAGTCTTCCAGGCATGGTGTAAATGGCGTCCCCGAACGGGTGTCCGTGGTCTACTGCTCCATCATGACAATGCCAGCGCGCACGCAGCAGCTGTAACTCTGGACTTTCTAGCCGCCAATGATGTTCAGCTGGTCACCCACCCACCATATTCACCTGACTTAGCCCCCTGTGACTGGTTTTTGTTCCCTTTCGTCAAAAGGCAGCTGAAGGGAAAGCAGTTTCAGAACGCCGAAGATGCCCGAGCTTTCTTCGAGGGCGTCATTTTGGACATATCCCGGTCAACGTGGTCTGGTGTCATAGACAGCTGGTTTGAGAGGATGGTCAAATGTGTACAGGCTGAGGGGGGTTTCTTCGAAAAACTGGAGTAGACAGAGAGGTTTTAAGTTACAGAAGAGAGGTTACAGAATGGTAACGTTTTTCAAGACTTTGAAATTATTTATACACCAATAAAAATTGACTACCTATCACTTAGACCATGTATTCGTTGTTGGTGTCCCATACTTAAAGAGTGGTAATACTTTTCAGGACTTTGAAATAAAAAAAAAACAGATTAAAAACAAATTCACCACCCATTCATTGAAATCATTCAGTCGTCACTGGTGTCCCATACTCACAGAACAGTAAACCCGCAGTTCCATAGACTCGATGGCGAAGCAAATGGAAAATGAAAAATCAAGGGGCGAAACTCGTGTCATTCGCGAATTAAGTTAAGTGAATAAGAGGCAAGCCAGCCAGAGAGCAGAGAGTGACAGACAATACTCAATCCCACACAAGATAACAGAAGTTGCCATTTTAACCCTTTGTCTCCACACCCTGTCAACCAGCAGCCTGCATTGTCAACCATACTAACAAAGCAAACACTTAGCCCTTTGATTTCCTCACCCTATCCACCAGCTACCTGCAGGAAGCCGGTGGATAAGATAAGGGAGTTCTCTCACCTGTCTCACCTGTCGGCGTCACCGGGAACAGTGTTGGCCGCTGCACATGATGTCCTCACAAGTTGCCTCCAGCGCTCTCGATCTTGGCTAAGTCTGACCACCTCCTGGAGTTTCTTGCCACTGATGTTTGTGATGTTTCTAGCAAGTGATGCAGGTGGCCGTCCTCTGTTTCTCTTTCCTTCCACTTTACCTTGGAGGACAGTGGACATCAAGTCTGTTCTCTCATTACGGATTGCGTGTCCAACATATTTCAGTTTTCTCCGTTGTATGAGTACTAGGAGCTTGCGTGTAGTACCCAACTCATTCAGTATGCTTTCATTTGAGCGCCTATCCGTCCATTTGACCCTCAGCAGTCTTCGGTAAAACCACAGCTCTGCTGCTTCCACTCGTCTTTCATCCTCTTTCTTCATTGTCCATGCCTCGCAGCCGTATAACATCACTGGCCAGACAAGACATTTTAAGAGTTTTATCTTAAGGTCTGCTGTTATGCTGTGGTCTTTCCAAATATTGTTCAATTGAACCATACTGTTCTTGGCCATTCCAATTCTCATCTTTATGTCTTTTGAGCATGTTCCATCGTGTGTCTTGACTGAACCTAAATATCTAAAGTCCTTGACATTTTCTAGAGGGACTTGGTTTAGCATGATCTGGTCCTGTCTAGTGTTATATTTGCCTGCAACATGCATAACCTTTGTCTTCTTTGAATTTAAGTCCAGCCCAGCTGCCTTTCCAACCCGGTCTACCCTGTTCAGGATCCTCCTAGAGCCTGTAATGTTGTCTGCCAGTAATCCTGTGTCATCTGCGTAGCGTAAATTTGACAGGGAGTTAAAGGGTTAAATTTTTGTAACTGGTGGATAGGGTGCTGGAGTCAAAGGGTTAAATGCTGCTTTAGTTGAAAGATACCGGTAAATAGATCTGAATCACCGCAGCAGACGACAATTTTAATTGAGAAAAAGAGACTCAAGATACAAACAGGTTTATTTGTTTGACCAGTGATCTTTACAAAGTGTTGAATACTTGAATTAATCAAAGAAAGAAAAAAAATCATGTATACTGAATTGTTAATGATTATTAGCTGGAGATGATCTCTCTTTGTTTGAAAGAGAAACATAGATATTTTACCGAGCACTTTATGTCTTCTTTATTCTTTAATGAGAAGAGCAGAACAAGTGTAAAGACATGTGTATTTCTGCAGAATTTGCCTGGGACAAACCTTTCGCAGTTTCTTGAGCTCGGGTCATCGAAGGCTGATATGTTAAGAGAGAAGAGAGATAGAGACACACAGAGGGACAGACAGAGACAGAGAGAGGGGGAGAGACAAAGAGAGACAGAGAGAGAAAGGGAGACAGAGAGAGGGAGAAGGAGAGAGAGAGACAGAGACAGAGAGACCGAGATAGATAGATAGATAGATAGACAGACAGATAGATAGATAGATAGATAGAGTGAGAGAGAGAGAGAGGGAGAGAGACAGAGAGAGACAGAGAGAGTCAGAGAGAGAGAGAGAGAGACCGAGAGAGACCGAGACAGATAGATAGATAGATAGATAGATAGATAGACAGGCAGACAGACAGACAGAGAGAGAGAGACAGACAGACAGACAGAGACAAAGACAAAGACAGAGACGGAAAGACAGAGACAGAGACAGAGAGAGAGGGAGAGAGAGGGAGAGAGAGAGAGAGGGAAAGAGGGAGAGAGACAGAAAGAGACACGCAGAGAGAGGCAGAGAGACAGACAAGACAGCTAGAGAGAGAGGGGAGAGGGGGAGAGAGAGACAGACAGAGATAGAGAGTGAGAGAGACAGAGTGTGATGAGAAGGGGAGTCAAGAACTCGATCACATGTTTTCCATTTTTTAAAAATTTATTTTTCTTTTACTCTCAAAGAAAAATATAAGATCCCATAAAGCACACAATAAGAAAATTCAAACAAGTAACAATAGATTGCTCCCTACCCAGTCCCACACCACAGTAACTAAAAGACTGAATTGAGCAGTCTGTTAGTGTTAGGCCCTACCAAACTTCTTTGGTCACATCAAGTACATGACTCTTTCAACCAGAGATATGTTCACTTCTTGATGCAATTCCAACAGTTAAAAGCACTTCTTGGTAGCAGCCTGCAGAGAATGCTCTCATCAGAGACAGCACGTAGCAGATCCAAATCCACAGTGTCCTGTGTGATTGTCTTACCACCGTCAGTAGCTCCAACAGGAACAAGCACAGCCTTGTTCACTGAAGTCTGACAGCATTAGTCCATTCTCTTAGCACCGTCAATAGCTCCAACAGAAACGAGCACAGCCTTGTCCACTGAAGTCTGGCAGTATTACTCCATTCAGCCCACACTTTAATCAGCCACAGTAGCCACTGTTCTTGTTGGGTGGCAGTAAAGTGCCGCCATCGGGATACCCTGCGAATCCGAGAAGTCTGCCGGATCACCGCACAACCTCTGGTTCCGATGCGCAAACTTCCCTGTCTTAGAAACCTGCTGGATCACTGCATGACCTCTGGTTCCGACGCACAAACTTCCCAGTCTTAGTGAAGTCTGCCGGATTACCACACAACTTCTGGCTCCGACGCACAAACTTCCCAGTCTTAGTGAAGTCTGCCAGACCACCACGCAACCTCTGGTGCCGTTTCAGTCCTCTCCCACACTTCTATCTAATCATCCCAAATTACGCATCTCACACACGTCTATCTAGTCATCCC
The DNA here is from genome assembly GCA_030674185.1 of Monoplex corrugatus. NCBI lineage: Eukaryota > Metazoa > Mollusca > Gastropoda > Littorinimorpha > Ranellidae > Monoplex > Monoplex corrugatus. The sequence continues at coordinate 10,826 of JAPXFY010005758.1, forward strand.
AAATTACGCATCTCACACACTTCTACGAAATCATCCCAAAACATCTATCTCACACATTTCTATCTAGTCATCCCAAAACACCTATCTCACACATTTCTATCTAGTCATCCCAAAACACCTATCTCACAAACTTTTATCTAGTCATCCCAAAACGCCTATCTCACACATTTCTATCTAGTCATCCCAAAACATCTATCTCACAAACTTTTATCTAGTCATCCCAAAACACCTACCTCACACACTTCTATCTAGTCATCCCAAAACACCTACCTCACACACTTCTATCTAGTCATCCCAAAACAGCTATCTCACACACTCGTATCAAATCATCCCAAAACACCTATCTCACATACTTCTATCAAGTCATCCCAAGCCACCTATCTCACACATTCGTATCAAATCATCCCAAACACCTATCTCACACACTCCTATCAAATCATTGCAAAACACCTATCTCACACACTCCTATCAAATCATCCTAAAACACCTATCTCACACACTGCTATCAAATCATCCCAAACACCTATCTCACACACTGCTATCAAATCATCCTAAAACACCTATCTCACACACTGCCATCAAATCATCCCAAACACCTATCTCACACACTGCTATCAAATCATCCTAAAACACCTATCTCACACACTTCTATCAAATCATCCTAAAACACCTATCTCACACACTTCTATCAAATCATCCCAAACACCTATCTCACACACTGCTATCAAATCATCCCAAACACCTATCTCACACACTTCTATCAAATCATCCCAAAACACCTATCTCACACACTTCTATCAAATCATCCTAAAACACCTATCTCACACACTCCTATCAAATCATCCCAAACTACGTATCTCACACACTCCTATCAAATCATCCCAAACTACGTATCTCACACACTTCTATCAAATCATGCCAAAACACCTATCTCACACACTCATATCAAATCATCTCAACTTACCTATCTCACACACTTCTTTGAGATCATCCCAAAACACCCATCTCTCACACTTTCCTCAAATCATCCCAAAACACCTATCTCACACACTCTTAGTCCTATCAAATCATCTCAAATTACGTAAGTCACACACTTCTTTCAGATCATCCTGAAACACCTATCCTGCACGTTCCTATCAAATCATCCCAAACTATGTATCTGTCATGTGCGCAGGGTGGTGCGTGCACATGATTTTTGTGTCGTGTGCATGGAGTGATGTATGCATGAGTTTTTATGTTGCGTGCGGAAGGAAATTTTGTGTGTGCATGTGTGGTATGATTGAGTTTTGGAAAAAAAACCCAGCTCACCCAAGTTGAAAACTAAAAGTGGAATAGGTTTTGCCAGTGAGTCTCCAGAAAAACCACCTTCAGAAGAGGATAAGGAGAAGAAGGAGAAGAAAAAGAACAAGAAGAAAGCGAAAAAGAAATAGTAAAGAAAAAGAAGGCGAAACAAAAAAGAAAAGAAGAAAGAAAGAAGTAGAAAAAGGAGAAGAAGAAGGAGAAGAGGAAGGAGAAGAAGAAGGTGAAAAAGGAGAAGAAGAAGAAGAGAAAGAAAATGAATTAGAAGGAGAAAAAAAAGAAGAAAACGGCGAGAAAGAAAAAGGAGAAAAAGAAAAAGAAGAAAAAAAGAAGAAAAAAAAAAAAAGGCGAAAAAGAAGGATAAGGAGAAGAAAAGGAACGAGAAGAGTAAGGAGAAGGTGAAGAAGGAGAAGAAGAAGGAGACGAGGAATAGGAGACGAAGAAGGAGGAGGAAACGAAGGAGACGAGGAGTAAGGAGACGAAGAAGAAGGAGACGGGGAAAAAGGAGACGAGGAAGAGGGAGACGAGGAAGAAGGAGACGAAGAAGGAGACGAAGAGGGAGACGAGGAAGAAGAAGAAGGAAAAGAAAGAGGAGCAGGGGACGAGGAATAGGAGACGAAGAGGGAGGAGAAAACGAAAGAGGAGAGAAAGAGTATGAAGGTGCGTGGTGGTGTATGTTGTATGTTGTATGAGTGACGGGGTGAAAGTTTGTAATAATAAATGTAAAAAAAATATATCGCAATTTGTTTAGTGCCATTGGTTGGAAGGAGTGCGTGCTGTTGCGTGACGGACGAATGCTTTTTGCGTGTGTTTGAGTGCGCGATCATGTGTACCCAAAAGCATGACAGTATCTTACACGGTTCTATCAAATCATCCCAGAGCACATTTTTTACCAATTATTGTCAAATTCAGTTATTGAACAACAGATTCCCATTACAACTTTGATACAGCATGGACGGCGAGACACCAGAAACAACAACGGTGTCATATGTCAGGAGGAGTTTGATGTGAAATAAGCTATAAACAGCTTACAACTACACCTACATTACACTGTGCTGACGCGTCATTTCTGTCTCGTCTAAAATAACTGAGAAACGAAAAACTGAACAAAACAAAATAGAACAGAACAGGACAGAACAGATCAGAACAGAACAGAACAGAACAGGACAGGACAAAACAGAACAGAACAGGACAGGACAAAACAGAACAGAACAGAACAGGACAGAACAGAACAGATCAGAACAGAACAGGACAGAACAGATCAGAACAGAACAGAACAGAACAGGACAGGACAAAACAGAACAGAACAGGACAGGACAAAACAGAACAGAACAGGACAGGACAAAACAGAACAGAACAGAACAGGACAGAACAGAACAGATCAGAACAGAACAGAACAGAACAGAACAGGACAGGACAAAACAGAACAGAACAGGACAGGACAAAACAGAACAGAACAGGACAGGACAGAACAGAACAGAACAGAACAGGACAGAACAGAACAGAACAGAACAGGACAGGACAAAACAGAACAGAACAGGACAGGACAGAACAGAACAGAACAGAACAGGACAGAACAGAACAGAACAGATCAGAACAGAACAGAACAGAACAGAACAGGACAGGACAAAACAGAACAGAACAGGACAGGACAGGACAAACAGAACAGAACAGGACAGAACAGAACAGAACAGATCAGAACAGAACAGAACAGAACAGAACAGGACAGGACAAAACAGAACAGAACAGAACAGGACAGGACAGAACAGAACAGAACAGAACAGGACAGAACAGAACAGAACAGAACAGGACAGGACAAAACAGAACAGAACAGGACAGGACAGAACAGAACAGAACAGAACAGGACAGAACAGAACAGAACAGATCAGAACAGAACAGAACAGAACAGAACAGGACAGGACAAAACAGAACAGGACAGAACAGAACAGGACAGGACAAAACAGAACAGAACAGAACAGAACAGGACAGGACAAAACAGAACAGAACAGAACAGAACAGGACAGGACAAAACAGAACAGAACAGGACAGGACAAAACAGAACAGAACAGGACAGGACAGAACAGGACAGAACAGGACAGGACAAAACAGAACAGAACAGG
>JAPXFY010005759.1:10000-14238 GCA_030674185.1 Monoplex corrugatus
GTCAGTCAAGTCAGCTTCAGCTTACTCGTACAACAGTACAACCAGTACAACCAGTACAACTGTACAACTATACAACTGTACAGCATACAACAGTACAATAGTACAACAGTATAACTATACAAAAACACAACAGTACAACAACACAACAGTACAACAATACAACAGTACAACAGTACAACAATACAACAGTACAACAGTACAACAATACGCATAGAGTTCATCATCGTGGCGGGCGCCACCTAGCTCTTCTTGTCCATACCACAAAGGGAGATAAGCGAACGGGCCGTTGCAATAACTGATGCAGACGACACAGACTGCTGTCTCCACTGCAATAACGTGACTTCAATGCATTAAAGCTGCCGTCCATTTACTGCAGATTGTCAGATAAACGTTGTCACGTCGTCTTTTGGTCATAGGAGAGCGAGGTGGTAGGGACGAGAACTTCCCTCGAGGCCAGTACAATGAGCCAGTCTTGATGGAGGCAGACACAAGAAGATCATTCATGAGGAAGGTTAGGAAAAGACAGGCAACATTTATCCACAATGCAGGAGGTAAGCTACCCAAGCAGAATCGAGTCCACACCTTCCAACTGGAAGTCCTAAGTCTTACCCACTTGACTATCTGGCCCGCCATTTCGAGAATAATAACAGAGAAATACGTCAGCAACCAAAATAAAAACAGCGATCGTAGCGGTCCATTAACACAAAATACCAGAATTGGCAGAAGTGATAATCACCAGTATCAATATTGTCTAATAATCACCAGTATCAATACTGTCTTTTCTGCGTCCATTTTTTCTCCTTGGTATCCAATGGCTGTGCCCTACGACTAGATCACAACAGTTTCACTTTCAGTTTCTCAAGATGAAGTATCCGCGCTCGGAACGAATTCCATATGCACTAACGTCACAGGTGCCATGTGTATGGTGATCATGGCACATGCCTTAAGCCTGCACATAAACCCATGAGCTGGCCAGGTCCTGAGGCCCTACCTAGGCTATATTTTACCCAGCCTATAATTTACACTGGTATTTTATCAGCCTACCACTACATCACAACAGTAGGACACTGCTGTGTAACCAGGCCACTATGTTGCTGGTTTACTGTTTCGCCGCCTCGCTATTCAGTTTATTTAATACAAAATACAGCAGTCTAATAATACATTCATTCTCTGGTGTGGATGGTTACGAAATGCGAGGCAGAAAGATAGACTCTAAGAAAAAGATATACTAAAAAGACAAATGTTGCTGAAATGTGGTTTTACGTTGAAGACCAGCTGGAACGACAAAAGAACGAACAAACATATCTTAGAACAACTAGTATTAAAAAGACAAGTACTCGGTTTCATTATGAGACATCCAAGGCAGTACGAGCATCAAAAACTCCACAGAAGTGACGGTGATCAAAGAGGAAGAGAGAAAGATGGGGCAGGTGAAGAGAGAGAGAGAGAGAGAGAGAGAGAGAGAGAGACACACACACAGACACACACACACAGACACAGACACAGACACAGACACAGAGAGTTAGCAGTCTATTCAACAGGAGAGAGAGAGAGAGAGGGAGAAAAAGAGAGACAGAGACAGACAGACTGACAGACAGACAGAGACAGAGACAGACAGACAGAGAGATAGAGACAGGGAGACAGGGAGACAGAGAGAGCAATGTGATTTTATGTTGCAGACCAGCTGGAAAGACAAAAAAGAACGAACAAAAAATATCTTAGAACAACTACCATTAAAAAGACAATTACTCGGTTTCATCATGAAGAAAAATATTACCTTTTTGGCCATGCAGCTTGACACAAGCAATGCTCCGTAATGAAAGATGTCACTGAAGGAGGGACAGAGGACACTTGAAGTTGTGGAAGGCAATGACGAATGGATTGGTCTCAACAGCCCAGAAATGTTCAACGTCCTGGAGAAGGGCGACGAATGGCGAAACCAGACATCCAAGGCGGTAGAAGTAGCAAATACTCCACAGACGTGACGCTGATCAGAAAGGAGAGAGAGAGAAAGAGGGGGGAGGTGAGAGAGAGAGAGAGAGGACAGAGAGAGAGAAACAGAGAGAGAAAGAGGGACAGAGAGAGAGAAAGAGGACAGAGAGAGAGAGAAAGAAAAACAGACAGGAGAGAGAAAGAAAGGCACAGAGAGAGACACAGAGAGACAGAGAGAGAGAGAGAGAGAGAGACAGACAGACAGACAGACTGACAGAGAGAGAAAGACAGAGAGAGAGAGAATGAGGGAGAGAGAGAGAGAGAGAGAGAGAGAGAGAGAGAGAGAGAGGGAAAACAGTCTGGTATTCAACAGGAGGGAGAGAGAGAGAGAGAGAGAGAGAGAGAGAGAGAGAGAGAGAGAGAGAAAGACACAGAGAGAGCAGTCTGCTATTCAACAGCAGAGAGAGACAGAGACAGAGACAGAGACAGACAGAGAGACAGACAGACAGAGAGAGAGCAGTCAGCTATTCAACAGGACAGCGACCGGCCGAAGCAGAACTCATCATTGCAGGATTCCTTCCTAAGGTGTGCCTCTGGCAGAACCTGTATCTCTAGACTCGGATCTGGCACCTCACATGAAGACACATACTGGGACATTGAGGACCAGTGCGCCTGCTCATCCGTGGGGTCAACAGGAGAGGCCATCATGGTAGCATGATAAACAAGTATACATCGAACAGAAGTAGTTTCAATATGATAGCTATTACAGTACGTGGTTTAAATAATCCAGAGATCAACAGTTTACAAATTATAATATATGTGGTTTTAGATAATCCAGAGATGTTAACAGTTTACAAATTATAATATACGTGGTTTATATAATCCAGTGATGTCAACAGTTTGCAAATTATATGTGGTTTAAATAATCCAGTGATGTCAACAGTTTGCCTTTTACATGTGGTTTAACATGATGTCAACAGTTTGCAAATTATATGTGATATAAATGATCTAGTGACATCAACAGTTTCCAAATTATATGTGGTTTAAATATAACAGTTTGCAAATTATATGTGGTTTAGATTATCCAGTGATGTCAACAGTTTGCAAATTATATGTGGTTTAAACAATCCAGTGATGTCAACAGTTTGCAAATTATATGTGGTTTAAACAATCCAGTGATGTCAACATTTTGCAAATTACATGTGGTTTAAATAATGCAGTGATGTCAACAGTTTGCAAATTATATGTGGTTTAGATAATCCAGTGATGTCAACAGCTTGCAAATTATAATGTGGTTTAAATGTAACAGTGATGTCAACAGTTTGCAAATTATATGTGGTTTAAATAATCCAGTGATGTCAACAGTTTGCAAATTATATGTGGTTTAAACGATCCAGTGATATCAACAGTTTGCAATTTATATATGGTTTAAGTAATCCGGTGATGTCGAAAGTTTGCAAATTATATGTGGTTTAAATATAACAGTGATGTCAACAATTTGCCAGTTACATATCCAGGCCCATTTCTTTTCGTTTCGTTTTGTCTTTGAAATAACTCGGTTCGAATCATTTAAGCATCGCAACACTGTCAAAAGTGACTGATTTGAATAGAATTGTAAGAAAAGGAATGAATACGATCATAGGAATGCAATGACCAAAGTAAAGTGAAAAGAAACCGAGTTTAAATTGTTAAGTGATGAACGAGGGGCGAATATGTGCGAAAGGCAGTAACTCGTCTTGTCTCTGTGACTGAGAGGTCAAAGGGAGACAACCTGATGATGACGATCGCAGAGTGATTTTCTCTTTGTTAACATTTCCAGTTCTCTCGTTGGCGTCGAGGGAAAGCAAGGATAAGAGAGAGAGAGAGAGAGAGAGAGAGAGAGAGAGAGAGAGAGAGAGAGACAGACAGACAGACAGACAGACAGACAGAGACAGAGACAGAGAGACAGAGACAGAGACAGAGAGAGACGGACAGACAGACAGACAGACAGAAAGAGACAAAGAGACAGACAGAAATAGAAACAGAGAGAGACATACAGACAGAGAGAGAGACAGAGACAGACAGAGACAGACAGTAGAGGGAGGAAGAAAGAGAGACAGAAAGACAGAGAGAGAGAGACAGACCAACAGAGAGAGAGAGAGAGAGAGAGAATACAGACAGACAGAGAGACAGGCAGACAGAAAGAGAGAGAGAGAGAGAAAGACAGAGAAATAGAGAGAGAGAGAACAGCATTTGTCTTTTTAGTATATCTTTTACTTAGAGTCTATGTTGTGTGTGTGTGTGTGTGTGTGTGTGTGTGTGTGTGT
>JAPXFY010005760.1:0-14236 GCA_030674185.1 Monoplex corrugatus
GTCAATGATCACAAGGTCGTGACCCAGTTTACCACTTTGTGTCAAGGATCACATAGGGTCGTTGACCTAGTTTACTGCTGAGCTTTGTAGGTCAAGCGATCACACTAGGGTTGACCAGTTTATGTGACTTGAGGTCAAGTGATCACACAGGGTCGTTTGACCTAGTTTACTGCGAGACTTTGTAGGTCAAGCGATCACACAGGTCGTTTTGACCCAGTTTACTACCAACAGAATCACTATTTACCCTTTCTCTCTTCTGATTCTTGCGCAAAACAAGAAGAATGGCTTGCTTAATTTTTTAAATTGGTGTTTTAATCTGGTTTAAAAAATGAAGCCCGGAGTAGTTGCAGAGCTTATTGATATATTTAGAGATTGGGAGTTGCAGGAAAGGAGCTGGGGGTTGATAGAGAAGAGTTTGAAGAATTAATTACGGAGCTTTTTGAGCGCGTAGATATGCGAGAAAGCGTAAGGAACGCCATCAGTAAAACTACCGCATTCTTGGCCCCATCCAGTTATAAAGTTGTTTGCTCATTTTAATTGATCAAATAGCTCCTGAAGATTTTAATCTGACCTGCTTCTACTGACCCTGAAGGAGTAACTGTTACCTTTAAACCTAGAACAGTTTTTAAGATTAGTAAAAGACTATGAATAATAAATAACAGCTGAATTTACAATTATTTTTTTATTATTAGCTTTAAAAAATGGATTGCGACGAGCTATTAAAGTGTGAGGAGGCAGCAGACCTCTGTCATAAAGAAAGATTATACTCGCTGGCTGCGTGTGGGAAAACCAGGCAGTATTTAGGCGTTGAACTAAGTATTGAACAGATTCAGCAATTGTCTACATCAGACGTTGAGAAGTATTACGCTAGGTACGAGCACAGCTAGGATCAAAAATGGTTAGATCGGTGGGACAGACAATGATTAGTTTATATGCTAAGTTAGTAGGCAAGATAGCGCCGATTGATTCAGAAGAAGATTTAAAATATGACTTAACACAAGATCCGGTTTTAACCAAGTCCCTAGAATCTCTTGCATGTGACATGTATTATAGATTTGGGACGTTGCTATGTCCATTCATCATGGGATTAATTACTTTAATCATATTAATTTTAATCATATTAATTTTAATCAGACTAAAAAAAATGAGCGAGCAGGAGAAGAAGACTCCACAGGAGCAGAATGCCCCACAAGTGAATTTACAGGCGAGTGCCCCACAAGTGAATCCACAACTGAGTGTCCCGCAGGTGAGTAGTGTTACTAAAGCTAAAAAGTGCTGGCGTGTTGAGGCCGGTCGTAAACTAGCTGAATGGAACAGACTGCAAAAAGCAAACCAAGCAGCAAAACAAAAATTATTAGATAGTAATACAACACAGCACCAGCACCAGCACCGCCACCAACAACAACACAATCAAACTATAAGATGTATTATTATGTACTGGGGAGTATTGTTGTTGGTGGAGGGCTTTTAGCATACAAGCGCCTAAAGCCATACTTAGCAACAAAGTCACAAACCCCCACAAAAACAGTAAAAGAACCAGCTTCTGCAAAAAAAGTACAACCTCCTGCTGTAGACCCATTTTTAATAAATTAGTTTTTTTAAATGTGTTGTTAAGTACTGGCTAAGTACAAGCATAAGTACTGGTTAAGTCAGTTATAACAAGTTAAGTGCAAGTAAGTTAGTAAGTGCAAGTTAAGTGCAGAAGTCATGTTAAGTACTAGTTAAGATCTTAAGTTAAGTATAGTTAAGACTTAAGTTAAGTACTAGTTAAGATCTTAAGTTAAGTACTAGTTAAGATCTTAAGTTAAGTCGGACAAGTCAGTTCTCCGGGGGCCTATAGCGTATGAAAACTCGGGATTAACGTAAGTTCGCTTGTTATTGTTAGAAACTAGTGACTTCTTATTAACAGCAGTTGTGTTTACTTGATGAAGAGTAGAGCGCAGATTAACATTTGTGTGATAAAATACTTCGCGTTCAAAGAGAGCCTGCTTGTAGTTGTTGTGACTTATTTCTTTTTTTACAACTTCTTTATCTATGCCCTTAGCTTTCTTTGTTACAGAAGTCTGGGTAGCAACGCTATACATCTTTGACCGTAGGCCAACATATTCTTGTATAACGTCCCATTAAATTCATCCTTCATCTTTCCAATCACTTTCTTGTTCACGGTTGAATGTAAAGGCGAATCTTTTGGTAGTCGCATGTGTCGTACCACCCATCAGCTCCTTTGGCCACTTCTATTTCCATGTCTTTGTAGAAGTCTTCAGTTGGGATGTCCAGAATAAAACTATCAGTGTCTGTGTAAAGGACATTTGATTCTGGGTACAGCGGCTTAAAGTAGTCGTATAGAAATTCTAGCATTAATAACTTTGACAGCTCTAGCACGGCGAAACCGATAAACACCGGCTTGTCCAACTTCACATCAGTTTCTTCATCATAATGCCAACCAGGCTGTCGCTAAATATTCTAAAGTCTTGTAGTTAGGTTTAGAGGCCAGCTTAATTGCTTGTTTTTTGTTTGTAACTAATCTTACATCTTTACGATTGTGTACGTTCTCCATGGTTTGCCAAAACAACTGTTGTTCATCAACTTAAAAAGTCTTTTTCTGAAGCGTCAGTGGCCGCAGTCCTAAGATCGTGTTCTTCATGATGTATGGTCTCATGAAAGGCTCTTGGTCAAAGTAATTATTCTGTGAACGGCGGTAAGTTTCAACCCGTGTCTTAAGTAAAATTGTAACAGCCTGTAATGACAGACATATTTAGTTTTGTTAAAGAGGTTAGGCACGAGTTTAGGCGGTTCTGTGGGACTCATCTTTAATCTTTCTGCGGCTAAGGGGAAATCGTTATGAAGGTCATGCAACTCTGCGGATAATCTAAGTCTACTTCTAAGATTAGTCCTATTGGATTATCGGTGTAAGCTGTGATAGCATACTCAACACGATAACCTCATGAGGCCCGTTTATCATTTTAAAGTTTCTTAATGGCAGTGCCTGGCTCATGGCCCACCCATACAGATTGTTGGCGTCTAAGTACATCAGATAGTTGGATGGTTTAGTGGATCATAATCGTCTAAATACTTGTTGTTGGCTCTGCGGTAAGGATGACAGGCCATGCTAATGCCTCCTCTCAGCCCATCCTCAATCATCTGAAGTGTATCCAGATCCGATTAAGTCAATCTCGAATGTTTGTAGACTTCAAGAATGCATCCCAAGACAAGCCCCGGGGCAGAGATGTACTGTGATGAATCCAGACCGTAGTGTTTCATGCAAGTGGATCTGTAATTCTGAAAGACGTCAGCTAATAAACACACGTCGGCCAATAAATATTGATCGTGATAATCGCCCATCGTTTGCAGTGTAATTCTGTCCAGGCTTTCTGGCGTATTCATAGTCGGCGTCAGATATGTCCTTTCTTCTAAGACGGCTGTAAAAGTCGTCTTTGTGGCAGCGCTGGCTCTCAAACCTTCCCACGAGTCCATGTATTCATAAGGATAGACGCCTTTACGGACTAAAGATGGGTCGAAATATTGTTTAGTGATTGGATAGTCTTGTAGAGATTCTGCTAATTTATCTAAACTCCCCATCAGATGCTGGGCAGAGTCATAGAAGGATAAACAGTCACAGTAAAGGTCATGTACTTTTCTGATGATTGTGCAATACAGCTAACCCTCTTACATATCAGAAGTTATTGCTTGCATGATAAAGTGAGAATCGTAGCCCCGTAAGTTATGAAAGAAGATTGGCAGTTTCCATGTCTTGGGATCAACCTTAAGTTGAAGATTACAGCTATTGTGCGCTGCCCCTCTGAATTTGCCAGTAATGTGATCATGGTCTCTTACAGGCACCTAATAATTCTCTGTTGCATATCCAGCAGTGGGTGGCTGATTTATAACGTTCTTCATCTTCGGGGTCATCTTAATGTCTGAAAGGTTCAGCTGATTAGAGAATTGATTGCGAAGGTGTTTCATCTGCTCCAAAAATCGACCAGCTGCGTCGGGACCTCTGTAAATCTCCGGCTGTGTGTGTCCGCCATCTGACCTAACAACGACAAATGCATAAGAACAGATCTGATGACGGGATAATAAGGTTGTTTTTTGTTGTGTCCGTTCTTGGGGCCGTAGTACTGTGGCAAGATGCTTCAAAGTCAGCATAGACTACGTATGGGCTCATCTGCATTTTCGTACATTCTTAAAACTAACTTAGACCCTGGTTTGGCGTAAAAGTTCGGTTTTACAGTCTACAAAACTTTTACAATGTTTCTTATGTTGCAGCTGCCTCTATAGATGGGATTCTGACCAAACACCTTCTACAAAGCCTTGTTTAGCATGTATCCGTTGTGTATATAGCCAAAGTCTGCTCATTGATTCTAATTAATACATAGTGCTCTTGGAACCGTCTGCAAACAGAATCAAGTCTACATGATTCTCAAGTGATTCGCCTAAAGTGGGAGCTTGGGAGAGATCCTTAGAGGGACTAGATTGTTCTACTGATCCATGTGTATACGCTTACGGTTATTGGTTTGTTTTGCTCTTCAAACTGAGAATACTTTCTATGCTCACTGGAAAGGTTATGTTATTAAAGTTCAGCTATCTTTATACTGCCTATAATTAGAAACTCTGTCTGGGTGCTTTTTAACAGGTGTAAATGCGCCAAAACACACCACATGAAACATAGTTGTCTGAATTATGTATGTTTAAGACTGCTCGTTTAAGAACTAACTCTCTCGGGAGAGGGATGTAAGAATTGCCGACTATAGGATAGTACTTTGTTTGTCTTAATTTGATTTCGAGGACTGTTCCTTCAGACCAACCGAGCCGCGCATTTCGCTTCTTCACTGCATGGTTAAACTGTGTAAGCATGTAATCAGCCCAGCCAGGTGTAAAGTGCGATAGCTGATTACTTCTTTCTGTCTAGTTGAAACCCAGACTTGCATACTACTATCATCAGGGGTTATATATTCAATCAGAATGCCAACAACACTTTTGCTGGCGGGTTAATTTGAAGAGACTCTGGGATTTTAGAAATAGCATGTGTTACGCTTTCCTGAACGTTTGTAGGGGTTAATAATGTCCATGTCTAATTCAATGAACATATTGCTTAATGATTTGTTACCTCAAACGTACGTTGAAGTAGTATTTCAAACTCGGATCACTTGTGGGGTTCATTTTTAACCACAATATTTACGTAAATTAAAAAAAAATAAAGTAAGTAAAAGTAAGTAAACTGCCTTTTATTCTTCACCCAAGCGTTGCAATACTTCAAGACACCCTAATCTTACAAGAACGCCTGCCAATACTTTAGCTTTTTTGAATCACTACAGTCAATGTTTAACTCTTTGATTGCTTTCGTCAAATAGTTCACTATGATTTTTTGATTAAATTGTTTACATCATTCTCAAACCCAGATTTACTAAAATCAATGTTTAACACTTTCATCGTTTCGTCAAATAGTTCATTACAATTTTCTACTAAAATCATTAGATCAGATTCGCTGTGTTTGGCCGCCATTTTTAAATCTAAAATAAAAATAAAAAAAAATAAAACCATGAGTATAACGCTGGTTAATTATGCAGTGCCCTATTGTTGGTGTTATAGTTTATTCAACCCTAGCAAAATGTTTGTTAAGAATAAAACCGCCCAACATGGGAAAGATAGAAGATTCGCCGAAACTAGTTACAACCTTATTTTTAGCTCTAGCAACAAAAGATTATCTGATTAAAAAGCACATAGACAGTCTTTCATATTATGATTATTTTAATTATTTTTTTAGTTAATAAAAAACATGAGCGAAAAAAAGATTATTAATACGATTTACCACTCTGCTGTAATCAGCGGCCTTAGTATAGGATATAGCATGTTAGCAAAAAACATGTTTAAAATGAGGCCGCTGATCTAGGAAGGTTAGACATTGAGGATGTTGTTAAGGTTATAGCTGTAATAACGGCGGGATTGCCTCAAAAGACTTTCTTGTTGCACAGGGGATTATCCCAGAAAACATCAATGCATAGAAAGATTAATGCATTAGAAGCAGATTGATTTATAAAAAAAGATTCATTCTAAAAAATTGATTTATAAAAAAAGATTCATTCATTTATAAAAAAGATGTCTGGAATAGTTCTGATGGTGGGCGGGGCTATTGTTAATGCATTGGCTTTCTCTGGCAGCAATTATATGTTTAGTAAATTGCGGTCTGATGAAGAGAGAGAACGCCATAACAAGGCAATGGAAGATTTAGCTAAGGCAAGAGACGCTTACGAGAAAAGGAGAATTGCTCACTTAGACTTTATTAATAAAAAGTTAAGAGAACAGGGACATGCAGAGCACACATTTACAGACGTTGATGAAGCAATGAATGAATATTACTTAGTGACAGGAAAGAAGTTTCTAACATCGCACCGCCAGAACTGTCTGACTTTTATGAACCATCTGAGGATCAGAAAATGGTAGAAATAGGCTTTATTATAGGTGCTATGGGAGCAATCTTTCTTCTTGCATATTCAATCTAAAAACATAGTTAAAAATGTAATAAAAACAGTCCTCTTATGGACGATACGAAGTACAAAATATATTATTCTCCTGGAGGGTATTGGAAAGGAAAGGCGCTATTGATAAACTGAGTAAAGCTGCTAGGGTGTCTGAATCAGAAGCGAAAGACTGGCTTTCAAAACAAGCGATCTGGCAAATATATCTGCCTGCCCCAAAAAGAATAATAAGGCCTCGATTTGTTAACTCAGTTCCTAATGACACCCACCAGATGGACTTGTTGTATCTTCCACATGACAAAGTTAGAAGAAAAAAGTTTAAGTATGCTCTTACAGTTGTTGACATGGCTTCAAGGTATAAAGAGCTGAGCCTTTAACGGATAAAAGCTCAACTGCTGTGGCTGTGGCTTTACAACAAATATACATGCGAGGTCCATTAAAGTATCCTAGGTTGATTCAGGTTGATGATGGGAAAGAGTTTAAAGGAGCTGTAAACCACTGTTTTTAAGACATCGGGTTACAGTTAAGAGAGGGATTCCAGGCAACCATCGCTCCCAGGCTCTAGTAGAAAACTTTAATAAGAATCTGCTGAGCGTCTGTTTACCTATCAATATCAAGAGACCTTATGGACAAAACACGCAACACAGAATGGGTTAGGAGATTGCCAGCAGTCTTACGCGCCATGAACAATGAAGAATTTAAAGCAACGGCCTTAAGCCAGTGAACGCGATCAAATTAAAAAAAATTAGCATTACTGAAGACATCCAAGGTAATCAAAAACTCTTGCCTTTTGGACTAAAAGTAAGATACTTGTATGCGCCTGGAGAGAGCAGAGGGCGATGTTAGAATTAGAGCCACAGACCCCTATATGGAGCGTAGATGTATATGAAGTTGAAAGAATTATGAAAACACCCCTCCCGTGTATTATTTAAGAGAGACTCTTTCTTCTAGCGATCTAAAAAGCCTGCCCCTAAAAGATCGTTTGTTCGCGAAGAGTTGCAAGTTGTCCCACCAAACACAGTGCCGATTAGTTAAAAAAAAAGTATTTATTTTTTTGTTAAACTTATGATTTATTTATTTTTTTGTTAAACTTATGATTTTTATTTATTTTAGTTCACATCTTATTTTTAGTCTATTTTTGGGTTTAACTGATTGTTTGCTTGCTTTTCAATGTTCTGTTTGATTGTCTCAGTGTCTACCTGTTGCGAAGTAAAAGTCTTTCTCCACTCCTTTTGAAGTTCAGTTTTTTGTCGTCTGTAATCCTCACCATCAGCCATAAGTGCTCAAATTCTTCAGCTGTAATGTTTTCATCCTGCAATGCTTTGCTTATTCTCAGTCTTAATGAACAAAGTTTTGCTGATGCTAGGGCTACAATGGCAGTGTGCTTTTGTAGTTTAGGCGTTAATTTTTTTAAAACAGCACTCACAATCATAGACATAGCACCTAAACCCAAACCAAGGCTCCCTAATGCTAAAGAGGCTGGCGCTCCGGCCCCAGTAGCTAAAAGAGCAACGCGACCCAGCACTTACGCTCGCTACAGCTGATGAGCCGGTGATTATATAAGAAAGAGTATTTAAAACTTTAGCATATTTCTTTCTAGTAACCCTATACTTATTCAAGTCACTTTCTATTTCTTCTTGAAGTTCAGTTATTTGCTCTAACCTAAACTTTTGAGCCTGATCATCCATTTTTTAATTAAGATTAATTTTTTAATTAAGATTAATCTTGTACATATTTTCTTATTAACCCTTCTGGCAGCACTTCATCAACAGAGTAAAACGCAATAAAATCAACATACTTAATGAAAATAAAATCAAGCACTGTTAGTTTAGTCTTTGTCAACCATCACAGTGACTTTGTCAGAAGATACAGAAGTGTTTATTTCATCCCCGTTTTTAGTAATAGCAATAACAAGCCTAAGAGGCCCGTCCAAGTTTTCAGACTTTATTTGTACACCTCTGATTAACGTATGCTCTGGCAAACTAGGATCAGACTCCCTTGGAGTAATAAATAAGCGAAAAAGCATCGTCATTTTTCTAGGCAGTGATTCTAGTTTTGGGTTAAACTCTAAGCCGACGGTGTCACCCCCCACTTCAGCTAAGGACTTCTTTCTCCGCAGCATATATACAGAGCCCTGCTGTTATTTCAATCTGCTTTTTCTGTTTGTTCCTGGGACTAGGCTAGCAAGAAGGCGTCCTTCATTCAAAGCTTTTCTAAAATTGTATTTCTTATCAAAGTATACATAGGGGCTTCGTAGTTCAAACTTTAAATCCCAGTTAATGTCAGGAAGCAACGCCCAGGCATTCTCTCGTTTATGAAGTTTGTATTCGTGTTTGCCAAAATCGTTTGCCCTTAGATTTCTTATCTCTTCCAGGGTAGGATATTGCTGTCGTTTTTTATCTTCAATTTCTATTCGTTTGTAAACACCATCGTCGGTGTACTCAAATCCATAAACATTTCCTGCCACTCCTATTAGATCAAAGTCAGTTGTATCTGCTAGATCTTTTATCTCTACTGCAACGCATTTAGGAGCTAACTCTGCTTTTGATTCTGGCCCTCGAGACATTCTTTTTAATATAAACAATTTATTATAAACAATCTCTATATATACAATCTAATAATCTTAATACATTATAACAATCTATAATAAGCAAACGTATTGAACTGGCGGGTCAGTCCGTAAGCATAGTTTAGCGTGCTTAGATTTTTCTAGCTGCTCTTTTATTTTTTTTAGTTCATCCTTGTCCCTGATTATATAGTTTTCACTTAAACATTCTTCAAAACTGTCCTTGTCCTTAGTATAGAATAAGATGACTGATTTTAACTGCGATCTAAAGTCTTTTAAGACAGCATTGTATTTTTGAGTTAAGAGCCAAACAGAAACTAATGCGTGTCTTCCGCTAAAGGCTAGCTTAGACAGAGTCCTTCTTTTTTTAACAATGTCTTGTTCGGCTGAACAGTCATCAATAATAAACAGCGTTTCGGTTCCCTCAAATAGCCTATAGTAATGTTCTAAACAGTCGCTTAGCTTGTCAGTAGGATCAACTAAAAATATATTCTCGTCTGTCCAAACAAACTGCCTTTCTTTGTAAGACTTGTTGTGCTTAATGGTTGTGCAGAATATAACAATGTACTCGTAATGAAACCTGTAGACTGTTTGTAACAAATCAAGCACGAAGACAGTTTTCCCACACCCAGTAATCCCACAAATAAGCGAACAGTGCGGGTCTTTAGGCAAAAAGTTCAAACTATCCATCTGTTTTAATAGGCTATTTCTTTCAGTCTATTTTCTTCAATGTTCAGCTGGGCGTCATAAACCACAAAAACGTGCATTTGTATCTGGCCATTCTCCTCCTCTTCCTTATTAATCTGTATGAGTATGCCATCTGACCCTACCCTTCTTCCACTCCCGTGCAGTCTGTTGTCATACGTGGATCTAAAATCCAGCCATAGTCCATATTTGTCTGTTAGATAATCTTCGAGTCTTACATCGTGAAGGTGAAGTTTTTTACACACATGATCGGCTGTGGGGCTTGTCTGTCTGCCTCCAGCAAACAATTTCTTATTTCATCAAAGTGTTGGTCGGTAAAAGTCCAGCTGAATACACTGAAAAGGCTTGCCATCTACTGTGCAAGACAACTGCTCAATTTTTGGGTTGTAAAACACCTCAGATTCTCTCTGAAAAGGAGCTGAGGGTTCAGTAAATAGCAAGAGAACCCCCTTTAGGGACCTTAAAGAATTGCTTATAGCTATTTCCCAGACGGTGTCTTGCTTGTTTTTAATCGCTAGACTGTGGTGTAAAACTCTTTCAAAGTAAACAACCGCCCTACTTTTATACTGGTTTAAGATTATTCTAGCCAGTTCAGGGTTAGTAACAACGATCAAAATTAAGAGAGATGTTACTGACAGTGTATCTGGCTTGGGTCATCTGATAGAATAACAGACCCGCTGTCATTGAATGTCAGTTCGTAAGTAAGTTTGTCTCTTAGTGCGCCTTGGTAATATGGCTGATGGGTTTTTAACAGTTCAAAATCTAGAGGGATGCAAAATCTGTTCTTAAATGCTCGCGCTATTGCCTGGTCTCCCTCGTCTTCCTTTGCATCTGCAGCATTAAGCCTGTGCTTAAGACCGTTTGGGCTCTGGATCCCCTGAAAGATTTTGTCTTTTCTTTCTGTTCTAGGCAGCCACAGATCAGAATAGAGATTAAAAATGTCTGCGCTACTCAGTGAGAAGACTTCTCTACCTTCCAGTTTAATTACCATATTTTTAATGATGGCCCTGCCCAGGTTAGCAACGACAGTAGCATTAGGATCCGCCGACTCAATATCTATTTTGAATGACAGCCTGGCAGTGCCTGGCATTATAACATCGTCAGGCCCGAGGTCACTAAATCTTACTGTTAACATTTCATTGGGCTCAATTGTTGATGGATTATTTACAACCGCACAGTCTGTCTTATGCCTTTTATGCCTGGGGTTCCTTCGCTTTTCTGAATGGATCAAGGTCGCAGCCGTATGGGTTCATTTTTTATAAAACAAAAAATAATAAATATATAAATATGGCTGATGAAGATTTTGACGCGATTATCCTATTGAAGAAGAAGAATGAAAAGAACCGAGTCCTTCATATGAACAAGAAGAACTTGAAGCAGCGAGCTAGGCGCAAGGAGTAGGATTACTCCAAACTCACGAATATTGCAAAGAATTGAATCATTTATAAGTATAGGGCGAGAGCGCCAGAAGCACTTGATTTAATTTTTAAAGATAAAATAATCATTTGTATGTAAGAACTAGTAAAGGACAAATTGTACGCTTACTACAAAACCAGACCCACCCAGTTTTTAAGCAGAGCACAATTCTTAGAGAGCTCCCTGTTTCTGACAAAGGCAGTTAAACATTTATTGCAATCTAAGGTCTGAGGCTGTTAGTGCTTTACAGAACTGGGCAAAGGTTGCCAACACGATCTGAAATGCAAAACATCCTCTTCAAGAATTAAGTCAAAGAACAGATGAAGCAAAAAGCAGAAATTGAGACGAGTTTTAATGAGGAGACCAGTTAAAACAATTGCGATTCTCATGCCTAGTCAAAGAGAACGTGAGCTGAGTCCTGAAGAAGAAACAGCTTTAAAAACAATTGATGATCCTCCATTGCCTGAGAGTGAACACAGGATCTTAAAGCTGCTCATGCGTGAACTCAGGACTTAAGTCTGATGTTTACAACAAAAAAGGACTAAAAAACAACTTGGCAAAATTATGAGCTAGAGAGAGAGATAGAAGAAGAAAAAATAAACTGGCTGATGCAGATGATAACAATTTAGGAGCAGAAGAAAAGGCTAGAATACAGGCGAAAATACAGGATTTAATGATAGAAAGGAAAACAGGTTAGCGCGTTGTATATTAACAGAGAAAAAATAGCATACCAAACAAGCAGAATCAGAGAAACTATAAACAGAATCTTCATGAAAATACTACGTAGCAGAAAGAATAAGGACTCTGTTCAGAGAGCAGGGGATTACAATAGTTAGTATATTAACAGCCGTTGGGTTTGCTATCTCTACACTGGTTTATGCATTAACCGGCAGTGCGCCAACAGGGCCAGTAGCGCCTCCAACGCCTCAGCCGGTAAAAGTTGGATTAGAAAACAATTGCACCATCTAGCAAACTTATTAAAGAAGTTAGCTGCAAAGCGCTTGATGCTCTGCCTGGCATAATAGGCAGTGTTGTTAGTTGGGTTTTGTCTACCATAGGCAAAGTGGCTGGTTATATGGCTGACCATCTGTGGACGTTAGGAGTGCTGGCTGCCGGTTTAATTTTTAGTGAAATAAAGTATGGCTAATCCAGTAAAAGTTAAAAACACAACAAGGGCTGTCTTTTCGCTAGTGTGTCTGTCGGGGTGAGGTACATCAACAGGCGGTGGGTCGCTTTCTGGCTGCTTTATAACTGGTGGGGGGTCGCTTTCTGCAGGTTCTGGGCTAGATACTTTTTTAAAATGGCTGGCGCGGGCCTTGTGTTTAAGCCTTGATTGTGTCCTAAGTTTTGGTCGTCTCCGGCTATGAGATTTCATTATTATAATTCTGTATCATGCCAATCTGCAGTCTAAGGTCAGAAGGCAGCATGTATAATCCATGACCCACAACAAAGTCAACCTTTGACCTAGCATGTGAAAGAACGTTTTGGTACCTTTGTATGCTGGAAGGCAAATCAACAGCAGAGTTAATAGCATCTTCTAAATTGGCTAGAAATTGTTTTCTGGCGTCAAAGCCTGTAGATTGATCCACTATGCTAGACTTGGTCTGTGCTTGCGCTCCTAATAGACACCAAACGTACGTCGTATGGAGTCATTAAGTCTTTGCACTCCTGGCATTGTTAGGCCTTTACTTTCATCTAAGATAAATGTTGCCCAAGCATTGGGGTGTTTTTGTTCTATTGATCCCAATCTAACTTGGGAGTTTGGACTTAAAAGAGGTGTGGCCGGGCCAGTAGTCAAAATTATATTCTCTACGCTGACCCCACAAATACAATGTGCCCAACCCGTGATTGCGGTCTAACTTTTGTCTAAAGTTATTTGAAGGGTTAATGTTAAATTCGTTGCAGATTCTTTCATATGCATTATTGTCCATTGGGCTGTGAAAATGGATTAAACGCGTTGTCGTTGGGGAGGGTACTTGTAGTTCAGTTAGTATGCGTCTATACTGATAATAAACATGAAAGTTATATACTGACCTTACTAAGAGATTGGGGTGGTATAAATGGTTTGCATATGAAACACCGCAGCCAGTGGTTGAGCAGTAAATGGCAAAATTTAACTGATTCTGGTAAAAAGCCATAGGGTTGAGTTGACCATGCTGATGGCACTCTATCACTCTTTATTGGAGGATTTAAATATCTAGTTAGTGGGTTTACAAGTCTGACTAGAAAGCCATATGATTCATCCACTGCGATGGTTAGGCTACTAAAGTCCAAAGATTTGGGCTCATAAACCCCTCCTACATCGTAAGTGGCACTTTCATTATATTTAAAAGGTTCCATTTTTAAATAGATTTTTTAAAAAAGGATTTAAAAAGGATGTACATTTATATAACAAACAAAACACAAGTGTGTTCTTAAAGTATCCAATTAACAATAGGCGCGGTAATAGTAGGGTTGCTCTTAGAAAATTGGTTTTAAAGTTAAGTGGTTTAATATATCTGAAGAAGCTCAGAATAACTGGATTAATATTAGTAATGAAGAGGGCAATCAAATAACTCATGAAAAAATACCAGAAGGCTATTACAGCTTTTGTTCTTTAAAAGAAGTATTTACGAATTAGGCATATTGCTAAAAATTAACGAAGCAAACCTCAGAATTACTATGCATTTTCCACTAGAAGAAAAAAGAGAATACACTTTTCCTAAAGGCCTTGCTAGAATCTTGGGTTTCCACAGTACTAGCAGATCTTATAAATTTAGTACAAGAGAAAACATCTATCAATTTGAAGGTAATGAACCATGTGATTTTCTCGTTAACCCGATGTTGTATGTCCATTTACGAGAGTTAAAAACAATACTAATTTATTTGATGGCAATCCATCTACAGTTCTAGGAGTACTACCATCAATTAAGGCGGGGTTTTGCGATTATCAGTTAAGCACATTTGGTGAAGACAGTCCGGTTTAAAGAATTAGTTGAAGGGCTATAAATTCAGTGTGTGTAAAAATAACTAACCAAGATGGAAGGCCGGTTGTTTGTTCTGATTTGTTGTAGTGCTTGAAGTAGAAGAGGTA
>JAPXFY010005761.1:0-5000 GCA_030674185.1 Monoplex corrugatus
GTGATGCTCATGATTCTATGGTATGGTGAGATACACACACACACACATGTCATTTACATGTAACCAAGATTATTCCGGTGGTAGGGCTGATAAAATACCAGTATGAAATATAGACTAGTAAAACAAGTCTTGGTAGGGCCTCAGGACCTGGCCAGCTCATGGTTTTATGTGCGGGCTTAAGGCATGTGTCACGGTCACCGTACACGTGGCACCTGTGACGTTAGTGCAAATGGAATTCGTTTCGAGCGCGGAGACGTCGTCTTGAGAAACTGAAACTGGTAGGGATTCCATCTAAGGCTTTTAAAGATGCATGACAGGGCTGCTTACTGTAATACTGTATCAACCAGGCCCGAGAGATACAGACACCTGAGATGTTGGTTAGGAAATAAGAACAACTCATTCAATGAAACGTCTGTATAGTGGATGAACACGACAGCATGGTCCCAGTCTTCCCGATAAGCCCACTGGTCGTTCAACTCTGGACAGAAGCCAGCAAGGGCCAAAAGATTCCACAATGATTTTCTTTGGATCGAACGAGGTTTAAAACAAAACGATCTCCCTGCAAGCCCAGTAGTGCTTTGCGTGTAACCACTTTTGCACATTGACTGGTCAGGTAGCCTGTTTGTTATAGCTTTGCACATTGACTGTCACGGTAGTCTGTTTGTTGCAGCTTTTGATTGATTGTCACGAGCTTGTATATTTTCAGCTTCCGCCAACGACATCAGTTACTTCAATCCTCCGCGAAACCTGTCCAGCGCGAAGTGCAGGACTGTGGCCTGTTTGTATAACGCACTACCATGAAAGATGCCATCGACTTCAACACTTGCTATCTAACAAGCTTTGGTATCGACGTTAAAGGTATAGTGATGGATGATACTACTACGTCTGCTACTGATGATGATGATGATGATAGCAATAATAATAACGATAATAATAATAATAATAATAGGGATATATAGGCTTTATAGATACAGGACTCATTGGGGAGAGAGAGAGAGAGAGAGAGAGAGAGAGAGAGAGGAGAGAGAGAGAGAGAGAGAGAGGAGAGAGAGAGAGAGAGAGAGGAGAGACAGAGAGAGAGGTAAAATTGGGATTGTTTTTTTTTTTTTTTTTTGCTCATGCCACTTGCTTGCATTAGTCTCCCTAGAGAGTCTGTTCAGTCAAAATAGTGAGAAAATTAGAGTGTTTGTTGTTTTCATCTATTTCATGCATTTGTTTTCAAACTTGTTTTCAATTCGTTTTTGACAAGACACAAAGACAGAGGTACAAGAACAGAAACGACATGCAGGCATCTATCTAAAACATTACGATATGTCAAGTCTGATCTATCTGACCTGTCGACGTCACCGGTTCAATGTTGGCCACTGCACATTTTGACCCCACCATCTCCCTCCATCTGGACTTTTGTGGACAATTTCTTGAATGTTTAGGCCACAGATTTTGGTTATATTCTCGATGTATGAGACCTGAGGTCTGCATTTCTTCCTTTTTGCCATTGCTTTTCCTTGAAAGATGGTTGCCATGAGGTCCATGTTTTTGTTGCGTGACACATGGCCAATGTATTTTAGTCTTTTTTTGTTGATGTCTGCTAGTAGTTTTCTGGTGGTATCATGTTCTTCCAGGACATTTTCATTAGTTCTTCTATTAATCCATTTGACACGTAGTAGTCTCCGATAAAACCACATCTCTGCTGCCTCAATCCTTCTGCAGTCAGTTTTTCTCAAGAGTCCAGGCTTCGCAGCCGTAAATCATGACTGGCCAAATCAAACATTTTAAAAGTCTAACTTTCAGGCCATTTGGTATGCCTGTCTTTCCAGATGTTGTTGAGTTGGACCTTTTTTTTTTGATTTTTGCTTTGCCATTCCAATTCTTATTTTGATGTCATTGGAACAGGTTCCATCATCAGTTTATACAAAACCAAGATATCTGAAATCCTTAACACTTCTAAAGGAATTTTGTTGATTAAGATGTCATGATTGTTTTCAGTGTCTTTGCCTTTAATATATAGCACTTGCTTTGTTGGCGTTCGAGTTTAGGCCAGCCTTTTTGTCTGCTGCATCCACCCCCCCCCCCCCAAAAAAAAAGAAATAAAATAAAAATTAAAAAAGAGAAGAACAAAAAAACTTTTGGCGAACATACGCTAGGACGGTAGATAGGAAAACATACAGGGAAAGGAAAAGTTTGTAAAAAGCAAAACAAACGTATGTCTGTTTTTATGTTTTTGTTATCTTGGCCTCACAGGGGTGCCATTTAACATCAAATTTTGTTTGCTTCATAGCTAATCTGGCATTGTATGCTTTTGTTTATATCGCAATCGGCTTAATACGATTACTCAGGTATAGATTATTTCGTTTTACACTTGTAAATGTAACAGAAATAAATAGTGTCATAAAATCAGTTAAACTACCAGCTTCAGATCATGTACATTTTCACATTCGTTGATAAGGTCTTCCAATTATTTCAACAAAGCTGAAGTCTTTTTTATTGTCCAAACTAAATGTTCAGTGTATACTTCCTGTAATCAAAGATTGTATATTTTTCATTGTTTATAGTCTTCACTTCTTTCAGAATTATATTTATTGTAATGATTCAACGCACTGGTTTGGAACCATTCTAAACTTATGTCACGTATTGTGTTTGTACCTTAAAGGAACATGAGTATATGTATGTGTGTGTGTGTGTGTGTGTGTGTGTGTGTGTGTGGTGTGTGTGTGTGTGTGTATGTGTGTGTGTGCGTGTGTGCGTGTGTGTGTGTGCGTGTGTGCGTGTGTGTGTGTGTGTGTGTGTGTGGTGTGTGTGTGTGTGTGTGTGTGTGTGAGTGTGTGCGCGCACGCACACGCGGTCGCGTGTATGTGTATGCTTGCTTGTGCATGTAGGTTCTCGCGGTACGTTTGCATATTCCGGCTCTCTGAACAAAGTGATGATCAACAAGTCCACTGCGTGTAAAACCAAGCCAGCGTCAGTCAACGGTCAGTGTTTCATCGCTACTGATTCCAAAGTCAGAGGATGCTGGGTAAGTGAATTGTCTTTCACATCACCATAATCATCACGAGACAATGCACTTGAGAAAGAAACCCTGCCCCATCATTGACTGTGGTCCAGTCTGTGGCGCAATGAACTAACGACTGAAAGGTTGAGGGTTCGAAAACCATCAGTCTTGTCAAAATCAGTGTAGGACATTTCGACGTTAACCGCCTCCTTAACTTTATTGTTATTATTGTTTAAAAGCCCAGCCGACTTCATAGAGCCTATCAGGGCTATCACCGCTTCAAAACATACAAAATTTCAACAAGTAAAAAAAAAAAAAACAAAAAAACCAAAAAAAAACCAACACACACAAAAAAAGGAAAAGAAAATTAAGTACATATATCAATGCATATGCGCACATAATCTAAGGACACGCCCCTGGCGTTGACCATTCCGTCCAATTTATCGCACAGGGCATTTAAAAAAACACACCTGAATACAAACTTAAGCATACCTAAGGACACCAAAACATTTATAATAACGGGCATAAGTTACCAAAAATTGCTTCTGTATATCTCACCTCCCTAGAGCCCAAAAATGCGCTTAATACATGTACCCAATTATCAATCCTAAGAAAAAGTATACAAGAACACATACAGGTGAATGGACCAGCAAGGCAGAAAATGATAGGAAGAAATGACAGAAAGCAAAGGAACAAGGCAGAAACAAAGAGATTGACAGAAAATAGGAAATTTCTTGCACAGAATTTCCAGAAGGTGGGGATTACTATTTATACTGAAAGAACCCCCGACATACCCACGGGGAAAACCGCCTCCTACCCAAAGCTGAGAATGCAATGGTGTGAGTGGGACCGCACAGTTGAGTCTCATCCATGTCACCGGTGCGTCACTCAGGGTGTAGCTCAAAGATCCCGACCAAAACCGCAGGAGTAACTCTCGGGCCTGGTTGACGCCAGGATGTGGTTTGATAGCAAGCGTACAGTACAACCCTAAATTGAAATTCCACAAAGCGCAATGATCATTTCGCCATCATTATGAAATGGTCGATCATTATGGCATTGTAGATAGTGTCCAAGATTGTGTGATTCCTTATGCCCTGACCTCAGTTTTGCATTCTCCTACCTCGTTGTTGAATAACGTTTCAGCTTTGCTCGAGAAGAGCTGTCAGCAAGACCAGATGTGGACACAATCAAAGACATCAAGATTTGTGAAATGAGTGGGAACAGCATCGGCCACCACCACCGTATCCGTATTCATGAAGTGAGAATTAACTGATTTGGCCGTCTCATTAGAATGTAACCCCAGCGGCTTGCACAACGAACACCATAGACGTCTGATTTAAAGCGAAAGACAGACGTACAAAGACCTCTATCGATGTCATGGAAGAGACGTTGACATCTCACAGGATTTCTCTACTCCAGGCCTTCTAGATAACCATAACAACGACAACACCACCAACAACAGCAGCAGCAACAACAATAACAACAGCAACGACACTAATGCTACTACTACTACTAATACTACTACTATTACTACTACTACTACCAACAACTTCATCAACAGCAACAACAAAAATAACAACAACAACAATAATAATAATAATAATAATAACAATAACTATATAACAATAATAATGATAATAATAATGATAAGCTTAAAACGCGCCAAATCTTGATTCAGTGGTCAAACCAAAGCGCGCACTTTCCTCATTCACCAACTCAAATCATCTAACAACGCCGAAAACTCCCCTGACCCAAGTCGTCATAGCTGTTCAGAGACAGAATTCCAGCAACTTTGTACGTTTCCAGATTTGAAGCATGGGCTGGTACACCTAGTGCAATTTTAAGACTTTTGCAGTCTAAACTTTGAATCTTCTTTAGTAAATATTTGGGTGCACTGAAGAACACTTCTTGTGCATAAGATAATTTAGATCTTACAAGTGCTGTTGATAGATGGAGAAGTATGTTTGTATCCATTCCCCAGGGTAATCTACTTATTATCTTTAAAAAATTT
>JAPXFY010005761.1:12500-14229 GCA_030674185.1 Monoplex corrugatus
ATCTATCATAACCAGTTACCCAATCCAGTTTTGACCTGTTACAGCCAGTCACCCAGTCTGTTTCTGATCTATCATAACCACTTACCCAATCCAGTTTTGACTGTTACAGCCAATCACCCAGTATGTTACTGATCTATCATTACCCCCTACCAATCCAGTTTTGACCTGTTACAGCCAGTCATCCAGTCTGTTACTGACTTATCATAACCAGTTACCCAATCCAGTTTTGACCTGTTACAGCCAGTCATCCAGTCTGTTACTGGTCTATCATTACCCCTTACCAATCCAGTTTTGACCTGTTACAGCCAGTCACCCAGTCTGTTACTGACCTATCATAACCAGTTACCCAATCCAGTTTGACCTGTTACAGCCAGTCACGCAGTTTGTTACTGACCTATCGTAACCCTTTACCTAACCCAGTTTTGAGCTATCACAGCGAGTCACCCAGTCTAATCTTGATCAGTTTCAGCGACTAAACCGATCGAATTTTGACTTACCACTGACAAAGTTGATACCACAGAAATTTACCTTCTGTAATACTGACCTATCAGAGCTACTCACCCAACCACATTGTGATCAGGCACACAGGCTAGTACTGACCTATTATAACCATACATCCAATCTAGTATTGAACTATCTATTGAAATAGCTGGCACTGACCTATTATAGCCACATACACCCAGTCTAGTGTTGACCTATCATAGCCACACACCCAGTCTAGTATTGATCTATCATAGCCACACACACAATCTAGTATTGACCTGTCATAGTCACATATCCAGTCTAGTACTGACCTATTGTAGCCACACACCCAATCTAATATTGACCTATTATAGCCACATAACCAATCTAGTATTGACCTATCATAGTCACACACCCAATCTAGTATTGACCTATCATAGTCACACACACCCAATCTAGTATTGACCTATCATAGTCACACATCCAGTCTAGTATTGACCTATCATAGCCACACACCCAATCTAGTGTTGACCTATCATAGTCACACACCCAATCTAGTGTTGACCTATCATAGTCACACACCCAATCTAGTATTGACCTATCATAGCCACACACCCAATCTAGTGTTGACCTATCATAGCCACACACCCAGTCTAGTAAGACCTATCATAGCCACACACCCAATCTAGTATGTCCTATCATAGCCACACACCCAGTCTAGTATGACCTATCATAGTGACACACCCAGTCTAGTATTGACCTATCATAGCCACACACCCAGTCTAGTATTGACATATCATAGCCACACACCAGTCTAGTATTGACCTATCATAGCCACACACCCAGTCTAGTATTGACCTATCATAACCACACATGACGCTTTGGTTATTGTGTGAGATCGGTCAAATCTCAGCGTTTGCTGACCAGGCAATACTCGAGTATATTTGAATCCAAACCTTTCCCTTTGGATGACCGAAGTCTTAAAAACCATTGGACCCTTGCAACAGTCAAGCAGTTACTTTGAAAGATAAAGTGATTCCTTATTTGTTCTGCAGACACAGTTTCAGAGTTATCAACAGTCAGTGGTCATGAACGACACACATCCAAAGACACACGTGGAATACGGGTGGATAAAATCACACCTAGACAACAGGACGCCAAGCGTCAACAAGTCGACAGGGAAAGATGTTTGGGCAAAGAAAACCAACTCTTTTGAAAAAAAAGTAGGATGAAAAAAAGGAAAAGGTAGAAAAACAAGGAAGCAGAA
>JAPXFY010005762.1:0-14222 GCA_030674185.1 Monoplex corrugatus
TGATACAAGTACACACCCTAGCAAATCACTTCAAACTCCTCAGGTTGACATTTTTGTTCTTTAAAAGGTAAAACCAATCCACACAAAATCTAACCAAATATGCTCAATTCTTGAGTGCAACTGAAAAATCGACAAGACTAAGGGAACAGAATGGGCCGTAAAATCTGGACTGTAAGCTGCAACTTTTTCCCTCAACTTTGACCCCTGTGGCTAAAACAACTAGGGTTTGTTTGTGGATCCCCCCCCCCCCCCCCACCCCACATTCCATGTTTAGCAACATTCTCAAATCTGTTTCCTGCAGTGTTCTCCAGTCTCAACTTAGCTTCACTTTAATTCTCCAAACTGGTTCTGATTGTTCATGAATTCCTCAAGAATGAGCCTGCTGTGCAGTGTTAACTGTTCATGTTTTTTTTATCCAAATCTGCACACGTGGAAACTTTTAGTTCTGCATTGGTTTTACCCACACACTTCCATCATGCTGAAAATATGATGAAATGCTTACAATGCAACATCCACATTGCACATGTATTTTTTTGTATAACATGTGCATCTTACAAACTACTGAGATGTGTGTGTGTGTGAATAAAGTTCTCATTTTTTAAAAGTTTTGGGGATGCAGCTAATATACACTGGCGTGCTCAATTGTTTATTTATATATATTTAGTTTTGAAACATTTATGTGATTTCATATGTGTGTGTGTGTGTGTGTGTGTGTGTGTGTGTGTGTGTGTGTGTGTGTGTGTGTGTGTGTGTGTGTGTGTGTGTGTGTGTGTGTGTGTGTGTGTGTGTGTGTGTGTCTGTACATGCTTAATTCTGAGTATGAAAGTTATCATGCACGCGCGCGCGTGCGCGCGTGTGTGTGTATGTGTGTGTGTGTGTGTGTGTGTGTGTGTGTGTGTTCGTGTTTGTGTGCATTGCTGAGTGTGAAAGTTATCATGTGTGTGTGTGTGTGTGTGTGTGTGTGTGTGTGTGTGTGTGTGTGTGTGTGTGTGTGTGTGTGTGTGCTGTGTGTGTGTGTGTGTGTGTGTGTGTGTGTGTGTGTGTGTGTGTGTGTGTGTTGTGTGTGTGCGTGTGTGTGCGTGTGTATGTGTGTGTGCGCGCGCATGCGCATATGCGTGTGTATGTGTGTATGTGTATGCGTGTGTGTGTGCATACAAGCTGCAAGTCCACACAGGGGCATAACTGCCTGCGTATGTACACACACGCACACATACACATAGTTTTCTGAAGAATAATAACAAAGTACTGTCTGTTGTTGTGAGGCTTTCTAAAACTGTAGAACTGCAGATGGAGATATAGTAGACTGCACTCAAGTGACCAAACAGTTATCCATGGCAAAACTGTACAAAAATCCAAATGAAACAAAAATGCACTCACATGACACAAAACTCTAGTAGGGTGGTACTGCAATGTGGAGCACACTCTCCCTGCTATGATAAAATATCAATACAATACGATACAATACAGTACAACACAACACAATACAGTACAGTACAGTACAATACAGTATAGTACAATGCAGTATAGTACAATACAATGTAATATGTGGACATATAAACATACACACACCAAATCACAACACACCACACCACATTACACCAAACCACACCACACCGCACTACACCACACCATGCACAATTCATGGACCTATAAACACACACACACAGAGTTGATAATACTTACTAGTACATCTGTATTTTCAAAATAGTTTTTCCAATACGGTCGAATTCTTCTCTGGCCACCTATGTCCCACACGTTCAAACTGACACCATGAGAATGCACTGACTTGATGTTGAAACCCTGTCACAGCATACACGTAATATGATACAATACAATACAATATAATACAACACAACACTATATAACAATACAATGCAATGCAATACTTTTTTTTTTCAATCCAAATTTCAAAGTTGAAATGTGCATACAGGAACACATTACACTAACATCATTCTCACAACTACTCGGAGGTTTAACTCACTCGCTACGTACAATTATGCCCTTGCCGTTCCCCTGATACACACCATTTGTAAAGGTCATGAGAAAAATTCTCATACAAAAAAATGAAATCAAAGAGTTTTGAAATTTGGCAGGTCATGTATTAAAAGATTGGTGTACAAAATGCTGAAATTTCAACTGTCTGACCCTCATGGTTGCTGAGTAATGGTACAAGTAAAATTAGAGACATTTTCAGGTGAAAAATGTCTTACAAAATACACAGTCAGGTCAATACATCAGTTCATACAGTCACACTTTGAGTGAAATTTCATTAAATCCTATGTGCACACACTCCACATGCACTGAAGCAAGAGATTGTGTTGAACAGTGCCAAGTTGTTGAGTACTGTTCAGCCATTTGCTTTTCGCTTTTCAGTCGTCTGCTTCACTGTGGAGATAGTGGATTGTGAACTTTGCACTGTCTACACACCAACTGCATAGTAACGTGACCTCATGGCCTGAAACGCAGCTAGGAATGACCAAAGAATCTATTTCTGGCTATCAGTTTCGGTTAACGGAAATACTGAAAGCCCCGCGAATTTTCAATAGACAAGCATTGTTGAGACATGATCTGGAAACCCTGACGCTCGTAGCGAGAGAGTTAAGAAGGATTCATCACACTCGGGCAATTCCATATGGACTCCACCCATATCTGCCAGCAGCAATTATCTGGCAGGCTCCCTGAGCCTGCGCAAAACCCTATGCACTGGAAAGGTCTTGAAATGGGGAGGGAGGAGGGCTATAAAATATGAAGCTAACACCACCAGAATGATGGAAAAATTTATGATTAAGATGGACAGCAAACAGACCAGTTTTTGATGTTTCAGGCTGGGATTTAATTCAAGATGTCAGATCTTGAGTCCACAGCTCTATCAAAAGAACAACAGGCCTATTGAAAACATAACAATTCTAAAACAGAAAAATGAAACATTTCATATTCAACAGATCCGATCGTCCATTCCTACTCTTATTTCCATGTCTTCAGTATAGATGCCATCATGAACGTCAACTGAACCTAAATATTTAAAATAACATTTTCTAACGCTGTCTTGTTGATTTGAATATCTTGAAATGTTTGATTATCTTCTCCCTCTTGATTCATTACTTTTGTTTTATTGGCATGTAGACTCAGACCCGCCTTTTTGTCCCCTCCATCTACTCCGAGCAGAATCCTTTCATGCTGGTGACATTGTCTGATATTAGTACAATATCATCAGCATATCATGGATCTGTGATGTTTTGACTGCCAACTTTTATTCCCATGTCTTCAATATGTCTTCAATATCGGCTTCTCTCACAACCTGCTCCATGTATATGGATCATCAATTAAGCATGCTCAAAGATCCTTTGAGTGAAGTCAGTGGTTGGATTACTTGATTGTGAAAGCATGTATGCTTGCTGAATACATATGCAGACTGTGCAGCAACATACTGCATGCACAGTGTGGACACAACATGCATACACGCATCTGAGAAAAGTCTAAATATTACACACACACACTCTCTCTCTCTCTCTCTTTCTCTCCCCAACTCTGTCTCCCTTTCTCTCTCTTTCTCCTTCTGTCTCTCTCTTTCTCCTTCTCCTTCTGTGCTTACACACACACACAGAAGGAGAAAGAAAGAGAGAAATGGAGACAGAGTTGGGGAGAGAGAGAGAAAGAGAGAGAGAGAGAGAGAGAGAGAGAGAGAGAGAGAGAGAGAGAGAGAGAGAGAGAGAGAGAGAGAATCACAACTACATAATATGTAAGGATGCAGACAGCATCCAAGCTATGCTAAAGTGAACCAGAACTGTCCTGCACGTGAAAGCTTGAGTGGTGTTTGGACATCAAAACTGAAACTAGCATTAAACAATAACAGAAAGAACACAGTTCTTGCAGACAGCAGCCTTTACTGTTATTAGTGTTAAGCAAAATTTGATGTCATTACAGCAAACTATGACTTTTCAGTATGCAGTGAAATGGAAACAAGAATGGGCAGTAAAAAAGAGAAGGAAAAAAAACAACCCTCAAAGATCACTTTCAAACTCATGCTAAGTTGAATTCATGTCACCTCTATAAAGATGCAAACTTTATATCTTGAGTCCTTTAAAATTCAACCAGTTCTGCAACGGAAACAATAAAATCAACTATAATACTGACAACAATAAAAACCAAATCCAGTTTCATGCTAAAAACAATTGAAAACCTACTGAATTACCAGCTTCTCTTGAATTACCAGCTCCTCCTAACAACAAACAAAATGATCAGCCTCTCCTTGCAGTAAAAAAATGATCAGTTTCTTTTTACCGCAAACAGAACTATCACTAGTATCAGCTAAATTATCAGTTTCTTTTTACATGCAACAAAATTATCAACCTCTTCTTACATTACACACGAATCATCAGCTCCTTCTTGCAACAAACAAAATATGTCTGATGCAGAGAAAGCGATACCATTACTCCCATATACATTCTTTCTGTTGTCTGCTATTTCATGTTTTATTGAGATTAATTTGTCTGTACTACAGTCATAAACCAGATATGAATATGAGTACGAGCTGACCTGAGTTGGTGTGATGTGATTGACGTCCTCTGAGGCCAGCTTTTTCAGCAGTGTTGTTTTTCCAGCATTGTCCAGACCCAGCAACAGGATGCGCAGTTCCTTGTTTGGACTGGACTTCAGCTTCCGAAGCAGTGATAACAAACCCTGCAGTCAACAATCATGTTCCAGTTTCAGCTTCACTTTCCTCAAGATGGCATTATCATTCTTCGGAATTTGGAGTCTGCTCGAGAAGGATTCACTAGCTCGAGAGGGATTCATTGCATTCGGACAATTCCATCTGTGCTCCACCCAAATCTGCCAATAATCATCTGGCAGACTCCCTGAGCCTGTGCAAAACCCTATAGATGCACTAACAATGGCTAGAAACAGGTAAGTGGGGAGACCGAACCATCGAAACACTGAGCTGACACCACCAGAAGATGGAAACATTAAGATGGGTAAAGGGCAGGCCAGTTTTTAACCCTTTGACTCCCGCACCCTATCCACCAACTGCAAAAACCTAACCCTTTGACTCCCTCACCCTATCCACCAGCTTCCTGCAGGAAGCTGGTGGATAGGGTGAGAGAGTCAAAAGGTTAGGTTTTTGCTAGTTTTCTAGCATAGTTAGCAACATAGGAATTAGGATGCTGGTGGGGAGGGTGTGGGAGTCAAAGGGTTAGGAGTTTACTTTTCTAACATGGTTAGCAATGTAGGATGCTGGTGGGGAGGGTATGGGAGTCAAAGGGTTAATACTGTGGGCTGGGATTGAAAACCAACCAGTTTGTCAAAAAAAAAAGAAAAAAGACAATGTCTATGTACTAACACTGCAGACACCATGCAAGGAAAAGGATCCAGGATAAGCTTAGCAAGCCTTTAGTTTGCAGAAGCCCATTCGCTAGCAAGGTCTTCAGGTTCAACAAAACTTATGGCTTCTATCCTTGCACTTATTTATCAGTCACCATTGTAACAATCATGGAACTCCTTAAACTTATTCTTGCATCTCTTGACCAAACATTTCATTTGTTAAAAATTATTGGTAATGTACAAAAAACATTACAGAAAAGCTGGATGTTGTCACTTTATGTCTTAACAGAGAAAAAGAAAGAGAAAGAGGGAGAGAGAGGGAGAGGGGAGAGAGAGAGGGAGAGAGGAGAGATAAAGAGGATGAGAGAGAGAGGGAGGGGAGAGAGAGAGGGGGGGAGAGAGAGGGAGAGAGAGAGAGAGAGATCAGTTACTAATCAGCTGTGCAGCATGCTAAGCATCTTGCTGCTGCTGACTGTTGTAAAGAATGGCAAGGACTAGCTGTAAGACAGGTCCAATGGGACCTAATGCTATTATCCTTCAGTAATAAAGTGTCATGAAGTTGGAAGTCTGCCTGTATTCCTATAAACAGAGTGAAGCAGAAGGACTGAGTCAGCACACTTGATAGATGAGGTAGTCAAATGGGTAAACATCAGACTTTTAACCCTTTGAATCCTGCACGCTGTCCACCAGCATCCCGCATTGCTAACGATTCTTGCAAAGCAAAAACTTAACCGTTTGATTCCCTCTCCCTATCCACCACCTTCTTGCAGGAAACTGGTGGACAGGGTGAGGGAATCAAAGGTAAAGTTTTTGCAGCTGATGGAAAGGGTATGGGAGTCGAAGTGTTAATTGGATCATGGATGGTCTTGGGTTTGATCTGCCTGGACCCCTTCACCTCCTAAGTAAAGGTTGGACATTTTTTTCACCCTCTGAGGTCAACATGCGTGCAGACCTGCCAATACCTAAAACCCCTTTATGTGTATAGACATGCAGAATACCAAATACTCATGATAAAGATCCTGTAAGTTATGTCAGTGCCTGGCTTATGGAAACAAGAAAAACAAAACAAAACAAAAACAGCATGCATGTCCACAGAAGATGATTTATCCAGAATGTGCAGCAATATACTACACCTGCACAGTATGGGCATAAGGACACACATTAAAGAAAAATGGAACACTGTTAAAAAAAAAAAAGCTCAAACTACAGTTTCATACAGAACTCTGATGAGATGTCTTGTGCACATGATGACATGATGACTGACTATTCAGATGACTGGGTGTGTAGAATGAGTGTTTTCATGATGCCATGAACCACTAGGCATTGCCATGACTTACATGATCTTTATCATGCACACTTGATGTGTATGTATACCCAAGTAGGAGTTCCAGGCAATGGCAGACATCTGTTTTTAACAGTAAATCTCTCTCATCTACCAGTAAAAACTATAGCAGCTGAAAATGGCACACTATGAAGCTTGGACTTTTCCACTACCCCATTCCCCCTCCAGCCCTTTGCCTTCTTCGTCTTTCTAGTCTCCTTCAAGAGGGTGTGTGAAGAAAAGAGAGATTTAAGTCCAGGTGTATGTGAGTGAGAGAGATAGCATGTGTTTTGACACATTTCAGCTAAAAAATATAATGTGTGTGTGTGTGTGTGTGTGTGTGTGTGTGTGTGTGTGTGTGTGTGTGTGTGTGTGTGTGTGTGTGTGTGTGTGTGTGTGTGTGTGTGTGTGTGTGTGTGTGTGTGTGTGTGTATGTGTGAGTGTGTGAGTGTGTGCATGCATGAAAAGAAACTGGGAGGAAATCAAAGTATTACACATTTTACTATAGTTTATAAGTCTGCAAACAGGAATACAGCATAGGTGCAGATGAAGAGATCAAATACCTTGAAAGTAACAAGATACATATTGCTTAATGATACTACATAAGAACTAAGAAAGACTTTGAAATGAATGTCACCATAAACTGAGACTACAATCACAAAACATAATATAAGCTTAACAAAGGCACTGTATGAAAATGGAAGAAACTGGTCAGGAAAGGATGGTGGTTCATAGTAACTTGAAGACTGAATAAATGAATGGCAGAATAAACAGGAGTGACAGAGAAGCTGAAAGAGACGGGGTGAATAACCGGAACAGGGGAAGTGCATGTTGTGGGGTGGGGTGGGGTGGAGTAGGGATAAATTTGCACAACCAGAACATTAGTGGGGTGGAGTAGGGATAAATTTGCACAACCGGAACAGAGGAAGTGCATCTTGTGGGGTTGGGTTGGGTGGGGATTCTAAAAACACAGAAAAAGAAAGAATGAAAGAAGAACTGAATTAAGTAACCAACCAAAGAAATGCAAATAAAATAACAAAAATCTGGATAAAGGTGGGCTTTGAAAGTTGATCTAGTGTACGCGCGTTGATTTTGGCGTGCAAAGAATGAAAAATATAAGCCAAGGGGTATGGCGTGGCGGCATTTTAAATGGCTAACGCTTAATATACTATGATGTTCTTTTTTCACGTCTTGAGACTCAAGCAAATTCTTCGAGTTACACCAATAAACGAATGGCTAAGTGAGTAAGACTGAAGTTTACCTCCAGGTACCCAACCCTCCACCACAAGTTCATAGACACCATTCAAGACCTTGGCCTGGAGCAGATGGTGACCTTTCCCACAAGAGGAGAAAACACCCTTGATCTGTTCCTTACCAATCATCCCTCACTAGTTCCTAGGGTTGAAAGCATGCCAGGACTCTCAGACCACGACATCCCATACATGGAATTCCAAATCCATCCAGTCCATCAAAAGCAGATCCGACGGCATGTCCCACAGTACAACAAAGCTGACTGGCCAAACCTACTTTACGCTATCAAACAGTTGTCCAATGACATTACGTCAAAGTACAACGATAAAAGTGATCCAGAGGAAGTCTGGACAGAGCTGAAGGAAAAGCTCCACTCAATTGTTGAGATGCACATTCCAGTCACCACCCTCCGACCAAAGAACAGCAAGCCATGGGTGGATTACAACACCAAGAAGCTGATCAGGAGGAGAGACAGACTCTATAAAAGATGGAAAAAGACTGGAGATGAAAAAATCCACCGCGAAGTCAGAGCCCTCAAACGCCAAGTTCAGCGAAGTCTACGAAGAGCATACTGGTCCTACACAGAAAACTTGATTACTGACAGCCAAGGAACAAAGCCTGGAACGAAGAAATCATTCTGGACATACATCAAGTCCCAGCGCACGGAAGCAGCCAGTGTCTCTCCATTGAAAGTAGCCGGCAAGCTGGTCACAGAAGCAAAGGATAAGGCAGAAGCACTGAACGAGCAGTTTCAGTCGGCATTCAGCAGCAAACTATCCTGCTCACCAGAAGAATTCAAAACTTGGACTGGCATGAGCCCAGAGCCTGAAGGACCCACATGTGACCACATCCACATCTCAGTAGCAGGAGTCAGAAAGCTGCTAAAAGGCCTAAACCCAAGCAAAGCCCCTGGACCAGACGGAATCACCCCCTGCCTCCTAAAGGAAATTGCGGATGAAATTGCCCCAGCTTTGACGCTTCTCTTTCAGTCCTCCATCAATACAGGCATTGTCCCAAAGGACTGGAAAATGGCAAACGTCTCTCCAGTGTTCAAGAAAGGTGAACGATACAGGCCTGAAAACTATCGCCCCATCTCCCTCACGAGTGTCCCATGCAAAATCCTAGAGCACATCGTAGTAAGCACAATCATGGGATTTGCAGAGGCAAACAACATCCTATGGGAGGAACAGCACAGTTTTCGGCGAGGCAGATCCTGCAAAAGTCAACTGTTGGGACTTGCAGATGAACTATCCTACAACATGGAGAAGGGGAAACAGTCAGACGTCATAGTGATGGATTTTTCAAAAGCCTTCGACAAGGTCTGTCACTCCCTTCTAATCCACAAGCTCTGGCATTACAGGATCACTGGCCAGGTCCACAAGTGGATCAAGAACTTCCTGGCAAACCGACAGCAGGTGGTGGTTGTTGATGGAGCTTCTTCAAAGGCCGTTCCAGTAGAGTCAGGAGTCCCCCAGGGATCAGTCCTGGGCCCTGCCCTTTTTCTCCTCTACATAAACGACCTCCCTGAACAACTCTCCTCAACAGCACAGCTCTTTGCAGATGACACTCTCTGCCACAAAACCATAACTTCCCCCCAAGACCAAAGGAAGCTACAAGATGACCTGGACCACATGGCAGATTGGGAAACTAAATGGAGGATGTCTTTCCACCCTGACAAGTGCCAAGCCCTCCATATCTCCAGGAAGAGAAACACACTGACTGGCACGTACCATCTCCACGGCCAAAACCTCAAAAGAGTAGAGGAGACAAAGTATCTGGGGGTCACCATCTCCCAAGACCTCAGCTGGGACACCCATATCTCCAACATGACAAACATGGCAAACAAGACCGTAGGTTTTCTCAGGCGAAACCTGAGAGTGGGTTCCATCAACATCAAGGAAACAGCCTACAAAGCCCTGGTTCGTCCCACCCTAGAATATGCCTCACCAGTCTGGGACCCCTACACTACTAAAAACATTGAAAACATCGAGAAGGTCCAACGCCATGCAGCTCGATGGGTTGTGAACCGCCACCGTCACACTTCAAGTGTCGATTCCATGCTGACACATTTACAGTGGTCCACCCTAGCAGACAGAAGAAGAATAGCAAGGCTGACCACCTTCTTCAAATACCATCGAGAAGAGGTCAGCATCAACACCCCATTCAGGCCCACACCAAACACCCAGCACGGTCGACAAGACAGTCACACAGGGAGGCATATCTCCTCCATGCCTGTAAAATGAACTACAGGAAATATTCATTCTACCCGAGGACTGTCAGGGACTGGCCGAGGTTATCTCTTCAGCCTCAGTGGAGTGTTTCAAGTCCCGAATCTGACCAGCCAGCTCCCCCTCCCCCATCCTCTACCACCACCCCACCCCCAAAGCCAGTTCTACATACCAGCGTCCTAGCCAGCGGAAACCCCCAGTTTCTATACACATCAGAACCATCAAAACGATGATGGTGGATGTTCCAAGAAAGAAGAAAGAAGTCAAGTGGCAAGTAGGCTAACAGTTTACATTAACAATTGACTTGACAAGATAATACGGTAATACCAAATGGCAAATAGCCTACCACAATTCCGTCCCTTAAACAACCCTAAGAACTTTCACTCATTAGGAAATACAGATTTTACTCCGTATGACTGAGATATATTACATCGACGAAAACGATCTACTAACATGTGGTTTACTGTTCAGCGGACGAATCTCTACTTACCATGATTTACACAATGTACACGCCTGGATTTGCTTTCAGGTAACTACGCGTGACGTCACAGTGAAGGAAGAATGAATGACATTTTCTTTCAGAAAGAGTTATGTAAGGGACGACACTCTGTGCAATTCAAAGAAATCTTTGAACCAGTCACGTCCTTTGCAGCTGTTGCTGTTTTGCATCATTGATCTTGCATTAAAAAATAAGGATTGTTCGGTTAACAGTGTCTCGCCTTATGAGTTAACGATAATCCTGTTTTTGTGCATTCAGATCAACAATTTCTCGGTAGGTATGGAGTTTTCTGGAACTTTTTTTTATGTGTTGCATATTCATGAATTACTGCATTGCCGCTGCGTGCACGTGCGTCTGCTATTTGAAGTAGATGATAAGTGAAGGGCAATAGGACTTGTTCCAGCATAATTTTTATGAGTCGTTGCAGTAATTGTATCACATTATGACTGTGCTTGTGTCAGATTAGCTGCGTTCACCTGTTATTTTTATGTGATATTATTGTATTTTGTATCATATCAGTTTTCGACGACGCGATAGTCAAGTGGATAAGACGTCAGACATCCATTCAAAAGGTCTAGGTTCGAATCAGCCTGGATACCTCCAACCTTGTGGGTGAAGTGTGGAGATTATTCCAGTTTCCCTGTTAACATGTGTGCAGGCCTACCATCGCCTGAAACTTCTACACGTGCAGAACATCAAGTATGCATGATAAAGATCCTGTAAGCCATGCCCATGGCAATGCCTAGCGGTTCATGGCAACATGAAAACACCCATTCTGCATACCCGCTGAAAATGGGGTGTACAGACTGTGCAGCGACATACAGTCTGTAGAGTATAGGCAAGATAATGTGCATACACACATCCATGAATCATCAGAACACTTAAAAAAAATATCAGTTGTAAATTTCGTTTTGTATGCTTTGTTGTTTGTTTCACTTCATGATATTTTTTATTTTGTTATTGTAATTGTATTGTAATCATAATTATATAATGAAAATACAGCGGTCACATGTAAAGTGCACATGCACAGACACACAGACAGACAGGCTGTTTTGCTTCAGAGTTCACATTTGTATGCAGTGCACACTCATGCAAACATGCACATATATGCATATATGCATGTACAAGCACACACACACAAACATGCACAAATGCATTCACTGAAAATGAGATGCACACACTTTATAATGCGTACACACATTCACTTGCACACATGTAATCCATACAGCAACTGAAAACAAAAGTGTTAATTTAAAGAAAACATTGCCAGCAGCACACTTGTGCCATTGATCAGTGCATGCAAAGTGCTCAGCATCAGTTGATGACTCTGTGATACTGCCAGTTCAACATCCGGAGGACTGGTTGCTTTATGAGAGTTGACTGGCATAGAGTAGACTGTAGAAGTAGAATTTGGACGGAACCTTTGAAACACTTTGACAAAGCCATGGACTCAAGATCTGGTATCTTGGGTTCAATCCCAACCGGCAGCTTTAAAAACTGACCTGTTTACTGTCCATCATTAGTAACATAAAATATGGCTTATTTTATGTACAATTTTTAAGTGGTTCATAACAAACCCGTCTGCCGTATCGCTTATGTGGGTGCGGACGTTAAACTCCAAACAAAACAAAACAAAAAAAATGTCCATCATGGGTCCCTTTTCCCCTCTCCATTTTAAAGCCTTGCCAGTGCATAATGTTTTGCGCAAGGGAATTGTCTGAGTGCAGTAAATACCCTTGAACAAACTCCAGTCTCCTCTCTCTGTCTAGTTGGTGTATACATGGTAGAATCAGAAAGAAGGAAAAAACCAAACAAACTAGATGTACTGTCCAACAAACAGAATCCACCTATCACGGATATGATCTGATCTGTTGTTTTTGTCCTAAATAGAGTAAAATTGTTTCTGTGTTTTGTTTTTTATTTGTGTGTGTGTGCGTGTACACTTGACAAAGTCCAGTTGGCCAAAATTTGTGATTTGTTTTGTAAACTACATGTGTTCTCTATCTATTTTCATACCCACAAAAAATGGAGAAAGAAAACAATCTTGTATTCAGCCTATGAATATAAACACATTATACATTCAGCCCACAAATAAAACCCCATTATATAGTCAGCCCACAAATAAAAATGCATTACATATTCATTCCATGAATAAAAACTCATTACATAGTCAGACTATAAATAAAAACCCATTATATATTCTGTCCATGAATAAAACCC
Organism: Monoplex corrugatus; assembly: GCA_030674185.1. Taxonomy (NCBI): domain Eukaryota; kingdom Metazoa; phylum Mollusca; class Gastropoda; order Littorinimorpha; family Ranellidae; genus Monoplex; species Monoplex corrugatus. Next base: position 12,839 of record JAPXFY010005762.1, read on the forward strand.
CATCTTTTATTCAGCCCATGAATGAAAACCATAATGTATTTAGCCCATGAATTAAAAACCCATTATGTATTCAGCCCATAAACAAAAACTCATTATATATTCAGCCCATGAATAAAACTCCTCTAATGTATTCAGCACATGAATATAACCTGATTATATAGTCATCCCATGAATAAGAGCCCATCATATAATCAGCCCATGAATGAAAGCCCATCATATAATCAGGCAATGAATAAAGCCCATCATACAATCAGCACATGAATGAAAGCCCATCATATAATCAGCCCATGAATGAAAGCCCATCATATAATCAGGCAATGAATAAAGCCCATCATACAATCAGCCCATGAATAAAAACCCACCATATAGTCAGCCCATGAATATAAACCCACCATATAGTCAGCCCATGAATGAAAGCCCATCATATAGTCAGCCCATGAATGAAAGCCCATCATATAATCAGGCAATGAATAAAACCCATACAATCAGCCCATGAATAAAACCCATCATACAATCAGCCCATGAATAAAACCCATCATACAATCAGCCCATGAATAAAAGCCCCTCATATAATCAGCCCATGAATATTTATAAACTCTCCATATAGTCAGCTCACGAATGAAAGCCCATCATATAATCAGCCCATAAAAAAAACTAACTTATATAATCAGCCCATGAATAAAAGCCTCTCATATAATCAGCCCATGAATAAAAGCCCCTCATATAATCAGCCCATGAGTACAAGCCCATCATATAATCAGCCCATGAATATTTATAAACTCGCCATATAGTCAGCTCACGAATGAAAGCCCATCATATAATCAGCCCATAAAAAAAACTAACTTATATAATCAGCCCATGAATAAAAGCCCCTCATATAATCAGCCCATGAATAAAAGCCCCTCATATAATCAGCCCATGAGTACAAGCCCATCATATAATCAGCCCATGAATATTTATAAACTCGCCATATAGTCAGCTCACGAATGAAAACCCATCATATAATCAGCCCATAAAAAAAACTAACTTATATAATCAGCCCATGAATAAAAGCCCCTCATATAATCAGCCCATGAATAAAAGCCCCTCATATAATCAGCCCATGAGTACAAGCCCATCATATAATCAGCCCATGAGTACAAGCCCATATAATCAGCCCATGAGTACAAGCCCATCATATAATCAGCCCATGAATAAAAGCCCCTCATATAATCAGCCCATGAATAAAAGCCCCTCATATAATCAGCCCATGAGTACAAGCCCCTCATATAATCAGCCCATGAATAAAAGCCCCTCATATAATCAGCCCATGAGTACAAGCCCATCATATAATCAGCCCATGAATAAAAGCCCCTCATATAATCAGCCCATGAGTACAAGCCCA
>JAPXFY010000576.1:0-53261 GCA_030674185.1 Monoplex corrugatus
AAGCAATGGAAAATTATAGAGAGCATAGCATATACAATTATATATTATAACCATGTGATTCCCCTCCGAGCGGAGACAGGCTGCAGAGGGGGGGGGGGGGTTGAGTGAGGTTAGGATTTTATGCGGAGGAGAAAAGGTGAGTTTTGAGAGCGGACTTGAAGGAGACAAAAGTAGGTTGCTGACGGACTGAGAGAGGAAGTTTGTTCCAGGAGAGTGGACCAGAAACAGAGAAGGCTCGTGGACCATAGGTATTGAGCTTTGTGCGTGGAAAGCGAAAAGTCAGAGGATCGGAGGCAGAGCGGAGGGTACGTGAGGGAACATAGATCTCAAGTAGGCTTGACAGGTAATGGGGGGCTGCGTTATTGAGGCTTTTGTAGCACATGGTGTCTAGTTTGTACTGTATGCGCTTTGATACAGGGAGCCAGTGAAGTTGTGCCAGGAGAGGAGATATGTGGTCAGCTTTTTTCTTTTTGAGTACAAGACGTACACACACATACACACACTCACACGCACACACACACACTCGCACATACACGCACATATACACAGTTACACACACACACACACACACACACACACACACAGAGAAAGAGAGAGAGAGAAACAAACACACGCACACACAAACAAACACAAACCCACGCACACACACACACACTCGCACACGCACGCACATACACACACTTAGACACTTACCGACACACAAACACACACACATACACACACCCCGTCAACCCCCCCCCCCCCCCACCCCGTACACACACACATTATGTTGGTGCGTCATTGTACAGTCTCGTTTGGCAAGTTGTTTCAATGAACATACGTACTTCTTTCTCTTCCTCTTTTTCTTCCTCTTTTTCTTCCTCTTCTTCTTGTTCTTCGTCATCTCCTCCTCCTGCTCTTCCTTCTTCTTGTTCTTCTTCTTTTCCTCATCCTTTTTCGTCTTCATCCTCTTAATCTATATCTTCATTTCCTTGTTCTCCGTCATCTCATCTTCCAACCTCCCCTCCCCCCCCCCCCCCCTCCCATCTTCTTTTTCTTCTGCCAAACACCAGAATGAATGGATTACTCAAATGGAAGCGAACGAACCAACAATTTTATACTGTGTGCTAGGATTGAACGACATTCTATCATCATCATCATCATCAGTTCCGTAGTCTGGTTGACCGTTGGGGCACCACTGAAGATTTTGCAACCAACTTCCCCCACTCCTCACGGTCCTCAGCTTTCCGCAGAATGATATTCCATTCAAGGCCAGTCCACTCTCTAATATTGTCTTCCCATCTTTTTCTCTGTCTGCCTCTTCGTCTCCCTCCCTGAACTGTTCCCTGAAAGACGGTCTTGGCCAGTCCAGATGATCGTGTGACGTGCCCGTACCACCTCAGTTTGCGTCTTTTCACTGAAGTCAGGTGGTCTTCATACGGCCCAATGGCGTTTTCGATTCGGGTTTTCACTTCCTTATTGGTTATATGATCTTTGTACGAGATACCAAGGAGTTTGCGGAAGCATCTCATCTCCATTGCCTGTATCCTTCTTTCAATGTCTGCTGTTATGATCCATGTTTCGCATGCATACAAAAATATTGACATGACCAGGGAACGCATCAGTCTGATCTTGGAGCCGATAGCGATATTCTTGTCGTTCCAGATGACTTTTAGCTTGGTCATTGCAGCTGTTGGTCTGGGCAATCCTGGAAAGTACTTCGGGCTTTGATCCTTCATCTGATACTATAGCTCCCAGATATTTAAATCTATGGACGGTCTCAAGTTTCTTGTTGTCTATGGTAATGTCAGTGCTGATGCCATTGGTATTGTTTGTCATCAACTGGGTTTTCTCTGCACTGATCTGCATGCCATATGCTGTGGAGGCCTCATCAAGATGTTTTATCAAGCTGACTAGCTCTTGCTCTTGCCCAGCTAGTCCGTCAATGTCGTCAGCAAAACGCAAGTTTGTGATTGTTCTACCTCCGATGCTGACTGTTCGGAGGTAGAACAATCTTTGCTTAATAGCCAGGAAGCCTGCTTTTAATCTGTGGCTGCCCTAGGTGTCTAAGTCACGTCCCAATCTTATCAATATGATACTATGTTCGACGAAATACAGAGAAAGAGAGAGAGAGAGGGAGGGAGGGAGAGAGAAGCAGAAACAGGAACAGAAACAGAGACGGAGAGACAGTGAGAGAAGACAGACAGCGATAGAGATAGAAAAGGAGACTGGGACAGAGAGACAGAGAGAAAGAGACAGAGAGGGACACAGAGAGACAGACAGACAGAGACAGAGAGGCAGACAGAGACACAGAGAGACAGACAGACAGAGAGAGAAAGAGAGAGAAGAGACACAGAGAGAGACAGACAGACAGAGACAAAGAGAGAGAAGAGACAGAGAAAGAGAAAGAGAGACAGAGAGCGAGACAGCGAGAGAGAGAGAGAGAGAGAGAGAGAGAGAAACAGAGACTGAGACAGTGAGACAGAAAAACAGACGGACAGAGAGAGACAGACAAAGACAGACAGAGAGACAGACAGTGAGACAGATAGAGACAGAGAGACAGACAGAGAGGCAGAGACAGAGACAGAGAAACAGAAAGAGGGAGACAGACAGAGACAGACGGGGAGAGAGAGAGAGAGAGAGAGATAGCACAGACATGAATTAATAGAGAGACACAATCAAACTAGGCCATTCTTGTCGAAGATTAGCCCTAAATTATACATGCGTGTATCGGTGTTAGTAGCCGCGTGCAGGTATCCTATCCACTGCGATAATCTATCCCTTGTGACCGGCAATTCATTAGCTGTCTTTGTCATTAAGTCAGTGGAACATCGCTTTACTCTTCCTTCCAGTGTGGATGCATAGAATTTAAGCCTGTTAGTTTAACCTTGCGCGGAAATCAATATAGTGATTTTCTTCATCTAATGTGGGATACACTTATCACACACATCACACACACACACATACACATGCACATACACATGCACACACACATACATACAAAAGAAAACACACACACACACATACGCGCGCGCGCGCGCGCTGAAACAAACGCACATGCAGAAACACAGAGACACACATGAACACACACATCATACACACAAAATCGCATACACACATACTTACGCACACACACACACACATACTTAATGCACACACACACACACACACACACACACACACACACACACACACACACACACACACACACACACACACACACACACACACACACACGAATGAATGTACACACACACAAACACACACACACACACACACACACACACACACACACACACACACACACGTACAATCATACACACACACTCTCACACAACCGCACACACACGCTCAATTACACACACACAAAACCGCACAATCACTCACACGCACAATCACACACTCACACACACACACACACGAATGAATGTACACACACACAAACACACACACACACACAATCACACAAAACCGCACACTCACTCACACGCACAATCAGACACACACACACACAAACACACACACACGAATGAATGTACATGTACACACACACAAACAAACACACACACACACACACTCACACACACACGTACAATCATACATACACACACGCACACACATGCACACACATATACACACACACACACGCAAAAACAAAGCATAAAATTAATGACAATAATTGTGACCTGTTCTCACGAATGGGGTCACAAGTTAATTTTTGGGGGTATAGAGATATTTATATCACCTAAAAGCAGAAAAAATGCTCTTTCCAATGATGTATAATTCAACTGTCTAACTGGAAAATCGAGCGAGTTACAGTAATTTAAAGGGAGTGGGTGATGGGACGGCCATTTTGAGAAAAGCAGAGTTAAAGAAGGACAACAAAATTTTCTGCTTTTTCCTTAGCAACCAGTATTCTATTTTCATCAAACTTAGTGAAGTGATAGATAAAGTGGTTCTGCACTACATACTAGCTATTTCGCGAGCTGATTCCAACGGTATGCGATATTCTGAGGCCCTGTACGGTTTCATGGCCTAAATTAAAGCTCAAACACACGCATTTTCACGGAAAAAATCTGCACATTCTCGATGGGTTATCACTTTAAAATGGTATTTTAACACTCTTTCAGCCCAAATTTCACTACAACAACAACAATAATAATAATAATGATAATGATAATACTGATGGCCATTCCCTGTTGTAAGACCTGCACACAGCACGTACTACAAATCATCTCCCTCTCTCTCTCTCCTTCTTCTTCTTGTCTTCCTGTTCTCTCCATATTTCAATTTATCATCGTCCACTTGTATTGACAAAGATTCTCTATCAGCATATACTTGTATTATTGTAGAACTTCCACAAACGAGGGCTGATAGTAAGAAAAAAATAGGAAGAAAAAGAAAAAAAAACCGGATTCATGTGCTCATGTCATTCCTCTTTAAAATGAACACGAGTTCTTGTTCTTTTTCTCAAAGACCTCTTCTTCCAGGGAACTCTGGAGGTTTATAGTTTGTGCGTTATCTTATAACAGGGAATAACCGCAATATGATTCTGACCGACCGATTTTGAGTTGCCCGTGACTTCTACTTGGTAATGTGTGTAAAGTTAGGATAGGATTAAAAATAGCCCGGGTCAGACCGAACATATTTTCAACGTAAACTTATTCGTATACGGTCATTAATTTTGTGGTTTATTTTTGCTCGCGTTCATGCGTGTGTGTATGTGTGTGTGCCTGTGTATGTGAGTGTTTGTGTGTGTGAAAGAGAGAGAGCGAGTGTGTGTGTGTGTGTGTGTGTGTGTGTATGTGCGTGTGTTGTAGTAGGAGGGGATAAATTAACTGTTACAAAGAAAGTGCACCCAAAATGCTATCTTGCCCCGTAAAGGCTTTTAACATTTTGACGGAAATGTTTTCTAAGGAAATTTAACTGTCCGAATCATCTTACCTGTATGTCAGCAAGTGGTGTCCATGTTTTACACTCTTAGAGCAATGTGGAGATTTCCTGTGATTTGTAGTTAGTGACCCCCCCCCCCCCCCCACACACACACACACATATATACACACACAGTTGGTTAGTTATGTATATATATATTTATCTATTCATTTGTTTTATTCATTTACTTATTTATTTATTTATTCATTTACTTATTTATGTATTTTCAGTTCCATTTTTTAAACATTTTCTTTCGTCTAAAAGCATATATGTGAATAGATGTTAAAAGAAATAACACACACACACAGTTGGTTGGTTAGTTCTGCATTTATTTATTCATTTATTTTCCTTTTTTTTCCCCATTTTCTTTCGTCTGAAAGCATATATGTGAATAGACGTTAAAAGAAATAACGAACACACACACACACACACACACACACACACACACACACACACACACACCACAACACACCACAACACACCACAACACACCACACCACACCACACCACACCACACCACACACCACAACACAACACAACACAACACACACAAAAATACAAACTGAACGCGTATCTGTTATAACAAAACAAAAGTACAAATAAATTTTCTGCCCAATGAATACGCATTCTGATATTTTTTGTGTACTTATGATTACTATTTGTTTGAATGCGGACAGCCACTATGATTTAACCCTTTGATTCCTGCACCCTGGCCACCAGCATCCTGCATGGTCAACCATGCCACCAAAGCTGGTGGATAGGGTGAGGGGAGTCAAAGGGTGAAATTTTTCACTTGGTGGATACGGTGCGGTAGTCAAAGGGATAAATTGCAGCTAGTTGCTTGTAGTTAGTGATGAAACCGATACTGCTCATGTCCTTGTGCGACTTCTCATTGCTGTTTTAACTGTGGTGTGCGTCTATTTTGTGGTGGTTTTGTAAGATTAACAATGTGTAAACGAACAATATTTGTATAGACAAAACGCATATGGCACATCACTGAATCCGGAAGCGTGGAATATTGATTTCTAGATTTCATTATTATACCAGAATCCGAGATCGATCTATATTACCTTTTCAGATAGGACGGTGTGCGTTTTTAGTTTGTTTTAGTTTCTCAAGATGACATCTCCGCGCTCGGAACTAATTCCATATGCACTTACCGTCACATGTGCCATGTGTATGGTGATCATGACACAAGCCTTATTTAGCCTGCACATAAACCCATGAGCTGGCCAGGTCCTGAGGACTTATCTAGACTACATTTTACCTAGTCTGTATGTTATACTGGTATTGTCAAAAAAAGAAAAAAAAAGGAAATACATGAGACAATCTTGATGGAGTCAGACACAAGAAGACCATTGATAAGGAAGATTAGGAAAAGGAAAACATCTATAGAACATTTTATGAGGAAAGGGGAATTCGAGCACCTGGTCACAACAGGAAAGCAGGAGGGAAAGACCAGGTAGACCCAGGGAAAAAATATTGGACAGACTTGAAGGTTGGCTGAGGACAGAGGGTGGAAGATGTACTTGCAGCGACAAGGGATAGATGCACATGTGGGGCCATGATCGACAAAGCCATGCGGCAGGATACATGATGATGATAGTATACTGTCACTGGAATAGTCTTGGTTACATGTAAATGACGTATTAAATAGAAGGTACGTGCAGACAAGCATATATATTTCACGTCACCGAGTTTAGAAGACTGACGTGACCAGTTTGACGGGGGCGTCAAGGTAAGACAGGGAGCAGTCTTCACGACACAGATGGTCCCGTCTGTCTTCATAAAATCCCCACGGTTTTTTTTTTTACCAGCGTTACAACAAATAGCACTACACTGTGTTGTATTGTATTGTATTGTATTGTATTGTAAGACCATGGAGACCTGTAAGTTTTAAGGACAAACAACTACCCTGGATGTATCCATGCAGCATCCACAAGTTACGGTGCCTGACGGAAATCGCGTGGCAGCACAAAGAGGAGATACGCCGTTGCTCTAGATCCGACCAATGCAGAGGGTAAATTGTGCAGATTCCATGGGTGTGCAGATTTGGATGGAGCGCGTATGGAATTGCCTGACGAATCCCTCCTATCATCATCATCATGTGCCCTACCGCATGGCGTTGGCGATTATGGCCCTCCATACGACTATCCCTTTTCGCTGCAAGTATATCTCCCACCCTCTCTCTCTTCAGCCACTCTGCAAGTCCGTTCAATTGCCCCCCTGGGTCTACCAGGTGTTCTCTGTCCCTACAACTTTCCTATTGTGACCAAGTGCTCTAATCTCTTGCCTCATAGAATTATGTTGCTCGTCTTTTCCTTATCTTCATTAATGTTCGTCTTGTGTCTGCCTCCTTCAAGACTGTCGTTCGTTTTCTTCGCTGTCCATGGAACTCAATATTCTTAGAAACCATTTAAACTTAAAAAATCTATCTTACCGCTATGATACACATTTTCTATAATTGTGACCCTTCAAATTATTCAATTAAATTTAACTTAATTTATAGCTTTGTTTCTGTCTTGTCTGGTTGCATGTACGCGTTCTGATTCTTTTTTCGTGTTTTTTTGTTTTGTTCCTCTTTGCTTGAACGCGGACGGTCACACTTTTGGACTTCTGACAAAGGATTGGTTAAAATCTATATATACTTATAGGCCTACTTGTAAAACTGTTCAATGAAAGCTGATCACAATACGATCATAAGGAAATCATGCATAAAGTTTCTCACGTTTATATCTACACGCCTCCAATCTCCATCACACGCCTCCAATCTCCAACACACGCCTCCAATCTCCATCACACGCCTCCAATCTCCAACACACGCCCTAGAATATTGGACAGGCCCATTCAAACTCCAGTCGGACCACTCATCTAATTTGTTTAAAGGTCAGCCTATTAACAACCAGGACATTGATTAGATCAACACACACACACGCCATGTTGCAATTTCATAAACGCTCATTAGAAAAAACAAGAACACATTTGCATTAATAGCAAGAAACATGAGGGTAGGGGTATCTCACGGATAAAACTCGAAAGAGAACACGCAGTCTGAATCTTCACTCGACAAAATACTTTTATTACTACCGTCAATACATGTACACACAATTATCTTCCCCCAAACAATAATTCATCTCGACTTGGACAGCCCTCTCCCTCACACACTTATCGTTAAAGAACAACAAGAAAACCAATATAGGCGCGTATCCAACGAGACAAAACAAAACAAGCGCAAATTTTCGGCCAACTAGCCCTTTGTCAAGCGCGAACGCACGGTCACAGACAGATCACAGACACCAAACAATGGATAATAAAAACGGGACTAAAAACTTCCCTGCCGCCTCGTCCAGTGGGTAAGAAATGGAATGCCCATGTCATGAGCAGTAGTAGTAAGAAGTGGCAACTATGATGTCAAAAGGGAAGTGAGATGAGTTCTGCAATTTTGATAAGTGGCCATGCTATGTCGGTATAGCCCTGTTCTGAAGAAGGCACAGGGCAAGAGGTAAGGGAGTAGATTGTGCCCAGTGCCATGAATCTGGTAGGCCTGGGAACAGGAAGAGACATGAAACGGCATGTCTGAATTCTGTTGCGCAATGGATTACTTATGGTTAATATCTGGTAGGCCTGGGAACAAGACGAGACATGAAACGGCATGTCTGAATTCTGTTGCGCAATGGATTACTTATGGTTAATAACCATAAGTAATCCATTGCGCAACAGAATTCAGACATGCCGTTTCATGTCTCTTCCTGTTCCCAGGCCTACCAGATTCATGGCACTGGGCACAATCTACTCCCTTACCTCTTGCCCTGTGCCTTCTTCAGAACAGGGCTATACCGACATAGCATGGCCACTTCTCAAAATTGCAGAACTCATCTCACTTCCCTTTTGACATCATAGTTGCCTCTACTCTCCTCTCCCCACTTCTTACTACTGCTCATGACAACATGGGCATTCCATTTCTTACCCACTGGACGAGGCGGCAGGGAAGTTTTTAGTCTGTTTTTATTATCCATTGTTTGGTGTCTTGTGATCTGTTTGTGACCGTGCGTTCGCGCTTGACAAAGGCTAGTTGGCCGAAAATTTGCGCTTTTGTTTTGTCTCGTTGGATACGCGCCTATATTGGTTTTCTTGTTCTTCTGGTTCGTGTTTGCTTGGGCGTGGGCAGTCACACTTGTTTTGGACACTTATCGTTGTTTAAACCTTTGGCTCCCTTACCCTATCCACTAGCTGCAAAAACTGTGACTCCATCCAACCCTGCTTCTTGCAGGAAGCTGGTGGATAGGGTGAGAATCAAAGGGTTAAGTTTTTGTTTTGCTAGCATGGTTGGCAATGCACGATTCTGGTGTACAGGGTGCGGGAGTCAAAAGGTTAAAGTCCAGCTGACTCAGTAGAGCATATCAGAGCTATAACCGTTTCAAAACACACAATTCAACAGTTAATACAAACATTTAAGTGCACATATCAATGCATTCGCGCACATAATCTAAGGACATGCCTCTGGCGTTGTTCATTCTGTCCAATTTATCACACAGTTTAAAAACACCTGAATACTAACATTATTGTTATTGTTTAAAGCCCAGCCGACTGCGTAGAGCCATATCAGGGCTATAACCGCTTCAAAACGCACAAAACTCGCAACAGGAAAAAAAAATAAGTACACATATCAATGCATTCGCGCACATAATCTAAGGACATGCCCCCGGCGTTGACCACTCCGTCCAATTTATCGCACAGGGGAGATTTAAAAAACACCTGAATACAAATATTAGCATACATAAGGGCACCAAAACAAAAACGGGCATAAATTACCTAGAGCAAAAAATGCACTTTTTTATTGTTTAAAGTCCAGCCGACTGCGCAGAGCCATGTCAGGGTATAACCGCTTCAAAACACACAAAACTTCAACAGGAAAAAAAAAAGTACACATATCAATGCATTCGCGCACATAATCTTAAGTACATGCCCCCGGTGTAGGACCATTCCGTCCGATTTACCGCACAGGGGAGATTTAAAAATCACCTGAATACAAACATAAGCATACATAAGGACACCAAACCAAAACCAGGCATAAATTACCTAAAATTTCTTCCACATATAATAATAATAATTACAATATGTGGAAGAAATTTTAGGTAATCTCACCTCCTTAGAGCCAAAAATGCACTTAATACATGTACCCAATCAGCAATCCGAAGAAAAAGTATGTAAGACAATCGAAAAAATACAGGTGAATGGACCATTAAGGCAGAAAATAAGTACAAATGACAGAAAGCAAGGCAACAAGGCAGAAACAAAGAGTGACAGAAAAGAGCAAATTTCTAGCGCAGAATTTCCAGAAGGTGGGGATACTATTTATACTGAAAGTCCCCGGCAACCCAACGGGGAAGCAGAGGGGATTTAATACATGTACCCAATAATCAATTCTAAGATAAAGTACAGGAGACTTGATCGAACGCGTACAGATGAATGGACTGCAAGGCAGTAAATGATGGGAAGAAATGACAAAGCAAAGGTGGAAGACAAAAACAGAGCGACAGAAAAGAGGGCATTTCTAGCACACAATTTCCAGAAGGTGGGTATACTATTTATACTGAAAGAAACCACCGGCATCCTCAAAAGGGCATTTTCGTTTGTTTTTAACTAATAAATTTTAAACCAGTCTGTCCTTGCCAAGCAACCGTAAATCCACATTCACACACAATAGCCTTCATTAGAAAATGCACACACAGCGTACTCGCCGGCCCCAACTGACCTAAACATTCGTTATACCTCACCTATGAACTTAGAAAACAAAGACAAAAACAAACAAAAACCCGCAACGAAAACATGCATACACACAAATAACTTGGACACATTCGCCGTCCATATTAACCGTCCTCCATCCCCCCTCCACGCGCACACACAAACTCCAAAAGCACACACCTTACACATGCTCTTCCACACACACACACGCTCGCTCGCGCGCGCACGCACGCACCCAACACACGTACGCACCCAAAACATGCGCGCTCGCGCACACACCAGACACAAAAACACAAGACAAACAAAAACACTCAACACACACTCAACAGACGGGACAATGTTTTCCGTAAGTTGTAAAACGCAGGAAAATGCAGTTGGAATTCATATTGCTTATAGCACAGCCGACGTCTCCAACATTATCATGGCCAACATCACTGAAAACTACCCCACGTTTAATTAAAAATTTCATTTCACTTCATATTGCTTATAGTCCAGCCGACTACTTGAGCCATATCATGGGTTTAATCAAAAAGAATTGAAAAAACAACTATACAACGATCTTTTCAAGTTTCAATTTATTTTAAGTAATTCCCATAATACTCCGTTTTAACCCTTTGAATACCATCGCCTGTCCACCTGCGTCCTTCACTGTCAACCATGCCAGCGAAGCAAAAACTTAACCCTGTGACTCCCTCACCCTAACCTCCAGCTTCCTGCAGGAAGCTGGTGGATAGGGGAGGGAGTCAAAGGGATATGCTTTCGCAATTGGCGAATAGGGTAAGGGAGTCAAAGGGTTAAAAACTTATAAAAAAAAATCCATACAAGTTTAAACATTTTCCCATACGCATGATCATACGAGCTGAAATTCCAGTATAACTTCTAAAAACGTCAAAAATTGGATGATGTCTTGAAAAGATTTAAAGAGCGTTACACACACACTAGACACATAATATAAATACACACACACCACAATCACACGCACGCACCACACATGCGCGTGCACACACACAACCGTCCACCCCCAAAAAAAAAATCAAAACAAAAAACGCACCTCGCACATGTCTTATACACACAGACAACAAACACACAAATACACAATCACACTCCACAAAGGAGGGTAAAATGTTTTCCGTAAATAGCGAAAGGCATGAAAATGCAGTTAGATTTTTATATTGCTTATAGAACGGCCGACATCTAGATAACATTACAGCCAACAGCACGCACACTACAAATTAACTCATTTAATTAAAAAAAATGGAATAAAAATGTACAACCATCCTTTCAAGTTTCAATTTAGTTTTTAAAAAAATTCCCACAACACTCCGTTTAGCCCGTTGACTACCACCACCTGTCCACCAGAATCCTGCATTGTTAACCATGCTAGCAAAGCAAAAACTTGACCATGATTCCCTACACCCTAACCTCCAGCTTCCTGCAGGAAGTTGATGGATACGGTAAGGAAGTCAGAGGGATACGTTTTTGCAATTGGTGGATAGGTGCAGGAGTCAAAAGGTTAAAAAGAATTGAAAAAACAGGGGAAAAAAAACCACAAAGAACGGACCAATCCTTCCAAGTCTCAATTTAAACATTTTCCCATGCGCATGGTCATACGACGTGAAATCCCATTTATCTGATCAAAATGTAAAAATTGCACGCTATCTTGAAAACGTTTTTTCAAGAGTGTTAGAAAATGCAGTACAAATTTCTCACTTGAAAGAAAGGAGCTTAATTACAACTTTCAGTAATAGTCATCAAAATAGCTTCATAAATAACCCATAATTGAAATACAGTCACACAATAAAATCATATTTTAACGAATAAACATCCATACACAGAAACCACAATTAGGACGGTAAACGCCATCCGTATCCCACTAAAACAGCCCCCACCCCCACCAAAAAAAAAAAATTCAAAACAAAGCACGCACCTCGCACATGTCTTATACACACACACGCACACACACATGCGCGTTCACACGCACACACGACACGGACAAAGTAAACACAGACACACAACCACACTCCGCAAAAGTGGGTAAAATGTTTTCCTTCAATAGCAAAAGGCAGGAAAACGCAGATTTTCATATTCCTTACAGAACAGCCGACATCTAGATATTATCATGGCCGACAGCACACACACTACAAAATATAAAAATGGAATAAAAATGTACAACCATCCTTTCAAGTTTCAATTTAGTTTTTAAAAAAATTCCCACAACACTCCGTTTAGCCCTTTGACTACTACCACCTGTCCACCAGAATCCTGCATTGTTAACCATGCTAGCAAAGCAAAAACTTGACCATGATTCCCTCACCCTAACCTCCAGCTTCATGCAGGAAGTTGATGGATACGGTGAGGGAGTCAAAGGGATACGTTTTTGCAATTGGTGGATAGTGTGTAGGAGTCAAAGGGTTAAAATTAAAGGAAAAAAAACAACAACGACCAAATCCTTCCAAGTCTCAACTTAAGCATTTTCCCATACGCATGGTCATACGACGTGAAATCCCATTATATCTTTTCAAAATGTAAAAATTGCATGCTATCTTGAAAAGATTCTTTAAAGACTGTTGGAAAATGCAGTACGAATTGTTCACTTGACAAAAGGAGCTTCATTACAACTTTCAGAAATACGGTCATAAAAATAGTTTAAGTAACCCATAACTGACGAAACAGGCACACTAATTTTTTTTAATATTTTAACGAAACAAATTTAAATCAACAGCGGTCTGTCTTTTACCACGCAACCATACATCCACAAGCACACACAAGTCTTCATTAGAAAATGCACACACACCATACTCACCCACCACCACCCCCAAAGCCAAATGACCTAAACATCTGCCATACCCCACCACACCTAAGAAAAACAAAACAAAACTAAAGAAAAACTACGACGAAAACATGCATACACACAAACCACAATCAGGACGCGTAACCACCGTCCATGTCCCACTATAACAACCGCCCCCCTCAAAAAAAAACCAAAAAAAAACCCAAAGCACGCACCTTGCACATGTCTTACACCACACATGCACACACACACGCGCGTGCACACACACTCTAGACAGACAATATAAACACACAACCACACACTAACAACCGCGCCCCCCCCAAAAAAAAAATAACAAAGCACGCACCTCGCACATGTCTTACACACATACACACCACACATGCGCGTGCACACACACACACACACACACACTAGACAAGACAATATAAAAACAGACACACACACACAAACACTCCGCAGAAGAGGGTAAAATGTTTTCCTTAAACAGCAAAATGCAGTTGGATTTTCATACAGCTTATAAAACAGCCGACATCTAGATAACATTATCATGGCCAACAGCACCCACACCACAAATTAACTCATTTAATTAAAAAAAATGGGGTAAAAAAAGGTACAACCATCTTTTCAAGTTTCAGTTTAGTTTTTTTTTTAAATTACCACAACACTCCGTTTAGCCCTTTGACTACCACCACCTGTCCACCAGAATCCTGCATTGTTAACCATGCTAGCAAAGCAAAAACTTGACCATGATTCCTTCACCCTAACCTCCAGCTTCATGCAGGAAGTTGATGGATACGGTGAGGGAGTCAAAGGGATACGTTTTTGCAATTGGTGGATAGTGTGCGGGAGTCAAAGGGGTTAAAATGAATTGAAAAAAAAAAACACCAGACCAATCCTTCCACTGTAACAACCGTCCCATTCCCCGCAAACACCTCGCACACTGTCTTACACCCACACAGGCATGCACCACACATGCGTGCGTGCGCCACACACACACGTAGACAATATAAAAAGACACAATCACACACACACACGCATCACACACATGTGCGCGTGCGCACACACACATAGATAACATAAACAAACACACACACACAATCACACACACAACGAAACACTCTGCAACAGAAGGTAAAATGTTTTCCTTAGAATGCAAAAGGCAGGATGATGCAGTAAAGAGTTTCATATTGCTTATAGATCAGCCGACATCTAGATCATCATGGCCAACAGCACACTACAAATTAACTCACGTTTAATTAAACAGACCAAAAACAAAAAACCATCCTTTCAAGTTTCAATTTATTTAAAATATATTCCCACAACACTCCATCACCTGTCCACCAGCATCCTTCACTATCAAACCACGCTATCAAAGTAAAAACTTAACCCTTTGACTCCCTCACCCTAACGTCCAGCTTCCTGCAGGGTGAGGGAGTCGAAGGGATAAGATTTTGCAATTGGAGGGTATGGTGCAGGAGTCAAATGGTTAAAAAGAATTTAAAAAAAAAAAAAAAAAAAAAAAAAAAACCGGGAACAATCCTTCCAAGTCTCAATTTAAATATTTCCTCATACGTATGGTCATACGAGGCGAAATCCCATTGTATCTTGTCAAAACATAAAAACTGCATGTTATCTTGGAAAAGGTTCTTTAAAGAGTTAGAAAATGCAGTACGAATTGTTCACTTGACAGGAACTTCATTACAATTTTCAGAAATAGTCATAAAAATAGCTTTATAAATAACCCATAATTGATGAAATACAGGCACAATAATATATTCATTTATATAAATAACCCATAATTGATGAAATGCAGGCACAATAATATATTCATTTACTTTAACGAATAATTTTTAAATCAACAGCAGTCTGTCTTTATCACCCAGCCATACACAGCTTTCACTAGAAAAATGCACACACAGCGTACTCGCCCACAACCACCCCCAAGGCCAACTGACCTAAACATCCATTAAACCCCACGACAAGACAACAAAAAAACTACCACGATGAAAACATGCATATACAGAAACCACAAACCGTCCATATCCCACTGTAACAACCGTCCCCCCAACACCCCCCTCCAAACCAAAAAAAATCAAAACAAAAACGCACACCTCGCATATTGTCTTACACACACACGCACCACACACAAACTACATGTACACACACACACGCACAAGCACGCGCGCACTACACACACGCACCACACATGCGCGCACACACACACACACACACACACACACACAATATAAACACACACACACATGTTTTCTTTAACTGGCAAAAGGCAGGTGAATGCAGTTAAGACTTTCATATTGCCTAAAGCATAGCCAACAGCACTTACAAATTACCTCACTTTTATTCAAAAGGACAATTGGAAAAAAAAAACGTACAACCACCCTTTCAAGTTTCAACTTTCTTAAATTCCCCCACGTTTAACCCTTTGAATACCACCGCCTGTCCACCAGCATCCTCCACTGTCAGCCATGCCAGCAAAGCAAAAATTAAATCCTTTAACTTCCACACCATAACCTCCAGTTTCCTGCAGGAAGCTGGTGCATAGGTGAGGGAGTCAAAGGGATAGTTTTTGCAATTAGTGGATATGATGCAGGGGTCAAAGGGTTAAAAATACAATTTAAAAAAAAAAGGAAAAAAAAAAAAAAATCTTTCCAAGTCTCAATTTAATTTTCCCATACGTAAGGTCATACGTGAAATCCCATTATATCTTTGTCAAAACGTAATTGCACGATATCTTGAAAAGGTTCTTGAAAGTGTTAGAAAATGCAGTATGAATTGTTCACGTGACAAAAGGACCATTACAACTTTCAGAAATACTATCGTAAAAATAGCTTCATAAATAACCCATAATTGAAATACAGGCACAGTAAAATAATCATTTTTTCGTATTTTAACTAATAAAATTTTAAGTCAACAGCAGTCTGTCTTTACCACACAGCCGTACATCCACAAGCACACACGACAGTCTTCATTACAAAACGCACACACAGCGTACTCACCCATCACCACCCCCAAGGCCAAATGACCTAAACATCCGCTATACCCCACCACACCCACGGGGAAAAAAAACTATCACGACGGAAACACGCATACACAGAAACCAACGCAGACACACAACCGCCGTTCATACCCCACTGTAACAACCGCCCCACCTACCCCACAAAACAAAAATCAAAACAAAAAAGCACACACCTCGCACATTGTCTTACACACACACCCCTGCCTGTAACCTCCCACCCCCCCCCCCCCCCCAAAAAAAAAAACACACTTTGTACGTTACAGTAATCAAAATAAGACAAAAATGCTGTATTTCCCAAGTTAAATTTTCATCGGAAATTTAAGTATTGTTATAATCAATGCTACCATACAACGGAAATTAAAGTGTTGATATTAATCAATGCTACGATACAGTTGCCATCGGAAGGTTTAAGAAAAAATAGCCGTGGTAATCAGTGCCACTTTTCCTTTAATGTGAAATAAACTATGGTAATAAACACTACCATACAGCAATGTTCATGTAAAATTCAAAAAGAAACTGTCACCACCACCACCACCATTGGACAGTTTTCAAAGAAGAAAAAAAAACTAGGGTAATCACCACCGTACATTTTTCACTATTTTTGTTTTAATGCCCAGCCTACTGCACGGAGCTTCTTTTTCTCTTTTATTGTTGTTTAAAGCCCAGCCGACTGCGCAGAGCCATATCAGGGCTATAACCGCTTCAAAACACAAAATTTTAACAAGAAAAAAAAATTAAGTACACACAATGCATTCGCGCACATAATCTAAGGACATGCCCCCGGCGTAAGACCATTCTGTCCGATTTATCGCACAGGGGAGATTTAAAAAACACATCTGAATACAAATATCAGCATACATAAGGACACCAAAACAAAAACAGGCATAAATTACCTAAAATTGCTTCCGCATATGCATATCTCACCTGCTTAGAGCCAAAAATGCACTTAATACATGTACCAATTATCAATCCAAAGAAAAAAGTACGTAAGACTTTATCGAAAAAATACAGGTGAATAGACCATTAAGGCAGAAAATAAGTAGAAACGACAGATAAGGCAATAGGGCAGAAAGAGTGACAAAAGAGGAAATTATAGTACAGAATTTCCAGGAGGGGGGGATATTTATACTGAAAAAAAAATCCCGGCAACCCAACGGGGGCTCAGGGTTATAATCGTCTCAAAACGTACACAACTCAATGGAGGAAAAAAACTGGAAACAAATTACTCGTCAATGCATTCGCGCACATAATCTTAGGATATGCTCTATGCATTTACCACTCCGAATTTATTCCAAGGGTTTAAAAAAAATCTGATTACAAATTTAAACACTAAATCATAAACGTTGGCCCAAAATTACCTATAATAATTTCGGCACATCACATTTCCTTACAGCAAAAAATGCACATAATACATGTATGTACCCAATCGTCCTTACAGCAAAAAATGCACTTAATACATGTATGTACCCTATCAATATTTTTTGTTTACAGCCCAGCTATGGTGTAGTCATAAAGGTTACAACCATTCCCAAAAATGCTTCAACAGGGAAAAAACAGGTAAAAGAAATGTTAAGTACACATACCAATGCATTCACATACATAATCTAAGGAAATGTCTCTGGCGTTGACCAATCCTGTCCAATTCATCACACGTGGGCTGTAAACAGAATACCTGAATACAAAGTCAAATATAAAAAAGGACACTAAAACATACAACGGGCCTAAATTACTGAAAATTGCTTCCGCAAATCCCATATGCGTAATGCCAAAAATGCACTTAACACATGTACCCAATCGCTTTTACTATGATTTTTGTTTCAAGCCCAGCCGACTGCATAGAGCCGTATCAGGGCTATAACCTTTTCTAAACATGCACCATACTTCATGAAAAAAGAAAAAAGGAAAAGAAAAAATGTCGTGAAGGTTGGAAAACATTTCAATCACACACACACACAATCCTGCAGGATGTCCAAAATGACCACTTGAAAAAAAAAATGTCCCGCTCCAAAGTAAAGGAATGAAGAATAGAAAAGGAAATTTCTAGCAGAATTTCCAAAAGGTGGGAGTACTATTTGTGACCCCCCAGCACGAAATCAGTCTTAACTAGCATTTTGGGTATTTTGAGATAATATCACTGGAAAGTGTACATTCTGATTATTTTGGTACCTGAATAAAGCTTGTACTAAAAACAAAAAGTGTAGAGAAGTTATGTATGTTTAA
Organism: Monoplex corrugatus; assembly: GCA_030674185.1. Classification (NCBI taxonomy): domain Eukaryota; kingdom Metazoa; phylum Mollusca; class Gastropoda; order Littorinimorpha; family Ranellidae; genus Monoplex; species Monoplex corrugatus. The sequence goes on from JAPXFY010000576.1 coordinate 18,702, forward strand.
AGTCATTAAGTTGTATGACGGCCATTTTGAGAAAACGGCCTCTAAAGTTTTTATGTACTCTCCTGCACATTTTCCTTAAATTTCTTTATTTGGTGGCTTTGGCCCGGTTTGTTTCTAATTTTAGCTGTCGTTATCTGAAAGGTGCACCAAAGAGCTTTCTGTCAGTATGTTACATGTAAGGTTCGGTACAGGTTACAGTTCGCAATAAACGACAAAAATAGATACTTTTGGTAAGAAATTGCATTCTTTCTGCTGCGATCAGTGCATTAAAATACCATTTTATATTAATATTTTTTCAAGAAAAAAATTCTGTGGGGGATAGAGTATAATCCACAGAAATCAATTTTGAGAAAAAGTCAAAACACCCTAGACAGACCCTCAGTCAACTACCTTTTCAGCTCATAGTGCTGTTCGACTGACCAAGTTAAGACTGATTTGGTGGTGGGATGTCGCATTTATATTGAAAAAGCCCCCGGCATCCCCACGGGGGTAATTTTCATATTGACTACGAATCGCCAACGCACAAAAACAATAAGTACGCGTATTCAGCCTACAAGATAAGACGTTAACTTTCAGCTTACCTGCCTTTGCCAATCTACAACACGCACACACGCGCGCGCGCGCACACACCCACATATGGACAAAAATAAGAATATTTCCCCGATATCTCGCCGAGTGGAAGAAAATGACCGATACTTAAGATATGTAACCCCATTTTATTTTCGTTGCCGCGATGGTACTGTTGTTGAACATACTGACCGATTGCAGCGCTTACCAAATTAATGCGCTCGCCCACTCGATTTCGCGACCAAATTTACAGTCGGGCGAGTCGAGGTGCCGGTAGCGGTAGCCCAAATGGCGAGTAGGAATTCTGACATGACATGATGCAGGCACCACAGTCAGCTTGATCGAGCGTGTTGTCGATCCAGCTGACTGTGCAGGCAGCCTGGCACTTCAGCAAAGTGTTTTTAACTTCTCCGATCATCGATGTGCGAGTCGTCTGCTTTTGCCAATTTGGCCGGCGGAAACCAGCTTCCGCGCATGCGCTACGAATGCGGTATGTTTGCAAAACATCCGGCCACCATGTGGAAGTTTGGTGTCGGAGCGCCTCCCCCTCCAAAAAAACCTTAAGAAGACAAACTTCAGCGGTCCCAACAATATGAGGACAAGAGAGAAAGGAAATTCCTCACCAAGTGGAAGGTTAGAAAGGACGGTTCATACAGACTTTGGCTCGAATATGATGAAGAAGAGGACTTCATGTTCTGCACCGTGTGCAGAGCCCACTCAAATGACAAATCAACGGAGTTCGTCCGGGGAAGCCGAAGCTTCAAGTGTGATGCTATTGTCAAGCATGATGAAACGAAAGTTCACAAGCGAGCCGCGCAAATCCAAGAGGCTAAAGAAAAGGGAACAGCCGTGGAAGGGGCAAAGTTACGGCGAATGCTGACTGAAGCTCAAGCCCTCAAGATGAAGACACTGTTCAGGAACGCTCACGCCATCGCTAAAAAGTGCCGGCCCTTCACCGATTTCGCTTGGATGTGCCAGTAAGTACAATCCTATTGATACTTTTTGTATAATTTGCCGACAGTTTGTATATATTTGAATATGACTGTTTTGCTATTGGGAATGCCAATATTTGTTTTCAAAACTTAGCATGAAAGGGTGGGCTATTCAGGCCTGGCTATTAATTTCAATTTCATTATTTTGCGCTGTTACAGGCTTGACAGACAAAAGGGCCTGAATATTGGAACATAAACAATCAGCAGGCAAGGAACTTTGTGGGGTTCATAGCAAGATCAGAAAGGGAGAACCTGAAGAAAGAAGTGGAAGAAGCACCTTTCATATCAATTCTATCAGATGGAGCCACGGATTTGGCCGTGATTGAGCAGGAGATCATATTCATTCGCTATGCCAACAAAGGTGTTCCGAAAATGCATTTTGTTGGTCTCGCATCTGTCCAGAAGGCAGATGCGGACCACATCTTTGCAGGTATCAAGGACGTGATGGAAGACTCTTTCTGGCACTGACTGGAGTGAGAAAATAATTGCGATCGGCAGTGATGGTGCGTCCGTGATGACAGGTGCAAAGAGGGCATGGCCCACCGGCTCGAACTCGCTTTCAAGGATGCCACAAAAAACAACAACCTGCACAAAAAGCTTGAAAGTCTCCTCCTTGGGCTGTTCTACTTCTATCAGAAGAGTGCCTTGAATAGAGCAAACCTGAAAAGAAGCTACAGCACCCTCAACATGAAACCACTGATGCCAACCCGTATTGGAGGAACGCGCTGGGTGGGACACTCTCTCAGGGTACTGGACAACTTTCTGAGAGGCTATGCTGCTTTTGTACAACATCTTCAGCAGGTAAAGAAGCTGTAGATTGCTGGCTAGCCATTTCATGCCTCATGAAACTTCACATCAAAAGCCAAGAGTTGAAACAAGGAGACTGCATGAAGAGTGGACAGGCCTGAAAAGTGAGATCTACTTCTCAGACAAATGGGAAGACGACTTGAAAAGACTGAACTGGCAGGAAATCAACAGACTGTATGACAACAAATACAAGAACATTCTTGCTCTTATTGACCTCATTCTTTCACTCCCTGTGTCCACTGCACAGTGCCAGAGAGGTTTCTCCTGGCTGAAAAGAACAAAGACAGACTGGCGCTCAGATCTGAAACCAAAGTCTCTCAATGATCTCATGTTCTGCGCTATGGAATCCCCGCCCATCATAAGTTTTGATCCTCTTCCAGCTATTGATCTTTGGGCAAATAGCAGCAAGACGGTCAGAAAAATCAGCTACGCAGAAGCTGGTCCTCGGAAAGCTCTCTTGCCCCAGCCAGACACTGAAGCTGAATCTCAGACTGAGGAGCTGGAGGAGATGTTGCAGGAGGTGGAGAATGAGTCAGAAGAGGAAGAGGTCCCACACTCAAGTTCCATGATGAATCCTATTTCCTTGATGAATTCTGGTCATGATGAAGATGAACTGGAAGCTGTGAACTCAGAAGACTTTGAACTCAGTAATCCCAGTGAGATTCTTTTGGGCTTGAAGGGCCTGGGAAACTTTGCTTTTCATTTTCACAACCCTCTCAGTCTCAGTGATGATGAAGGACATGAAAGGCTAAACTGAATATTTCAAACACAGCCCACCTGCCATCTTGCATGACTGTCTTGCTACTATTTGACCAAAGCCCAATAGTCAGCTAGTCACTACTTCGTCGTACTACTAAGTGTACTCCTACCCTACAGTATTAGGTTATGTTTGTTGAGATATGTTGAGATTATTATTATTTTGGTGTTTGCGCAGAATCGAACAAATGTTTTTGTACCAGAGGCTGTACATTCCCACAAGAATAAAACAAAACAAATTTCAACTTGGTCTTGATTTGAATTCAATACTTGTACTAGTTGTAGTTGAACTGTTGAATGGCAGAGTGTGTGTGTGTGTGTGTGTGTGTGTGTGTGTGTGTGTGTGTGTGTGTGTGTGTGTGTGTGTGTGTGTGTGTGTGTGTGTGTGGGCACGCGTGTGTGTTAAATGACATCTTCGCTATTGTGGCTACCAGATTTTTTTTTCGGGCTACCAGTTTTGCTCAAGGTGGTAGCCCGAATGGCTACCATGGTCCTGACACATTTGGTAAGCGCTGCGATTGGTCTTAGGTGAGTACTTAAAACGATTCTTTCCCTTTATTACCTTTCAGTTTTTCTTTTTTGTTTTTTTTTGTTTTTCGTTTTTGCTTTCACACTATTTTACAGTTAGGCGCTCACTAGAAAACCTACGCTTATATGGTAACCATAAGCCGACCACAAAACCTGCACTATACAGTAATCACAAGCCGACCACAAAACCTGCATTATACAGTAATCATAAGCCGACCACAAAACCTGCATTATACAGTAATCATAAGCCGACCACAAAACCTACACTATACAGTAATCATAAGCCGACCACAAAACCTGCACTATACAGTAATCATAAGCCGACCACAAAACCTACATTATACAGTAACCATAAGCTGACCACAAAACCTACACTATACAGTAACCATAAGCTGACCACAAAACCTGCACTATACAGTAATCATAAGCTGACCCCAAAACCTACACTATACACAGTAATCATAAGCTGACCACAAAACCTACACTATACAGTAATCATAAGCTGACCACAAAACCTACACTATACGGTATAAACCGACCACAAAACCTGCACTATGCAGTAATCATAAGCTGACCACAAAACCTACACTATACGGTAATCATAAGCCGACCACAAAACCTACACTATACAGTAATCATAAACCAACCACAAAACCTACACTATACAGTAATCATAAACCGACCACAAAACCTGCACTATACAGTAATCATAAGCTGACCACAAAACCTACACTATACGGTAATCATAAGCCGACCACAAAACCTGCACTATACAATACATGTAATCATAAACCAACCACAAAACCTACACTATATGGTAATCATAAGCCGGCCACAAAACCTGCACTATACGGTAATCTTAAGCTGACCACAAAACCTACATTTATACGGTAATCATAAGCATACGACAAAACCCACACTACACGGTAAACATAAGCCGACTAAAAAACAAAAAAACAGGCTACATTTACATCTACGTTGTACCGACTTTGTTGCGTAGGGAACCAGAGACGAGAAACTTTTTAGCGTAAAATATAGACTAGGTAAAACAGTAAGTAGGGCCTCAGGGCCTGGCCAGCTCATGGGTTCACGTGCAGGCTTAAGGCTTGTGCCACGGTCACAATACACGTAGCACCTGTGACGTTAGTGCATATGGAATTCGCTCCGAGCGCAGAGACGTCATCTGCGAAACTGAAACTAAAATTGAATTGCGTGGGTTAAAAAGTACGTGTTATACATAAAATCCATACGTCATGTTATAAGTTTACGATTTTCTACCCAGCAAAGTGGAAAAGGATAGGGTAGAGGATATAGTTGGACCTCATGGCCTTGGTACACAAAATGAAAGGGGAGGGAAACTTGTAGAATAGGCACAGATGAATGAGTTCATAGTAGGAAACACCTGGTTTGAGCAGCCTAATAGAAGAAAATGGACTTAAATGAGTCCAGGAGATAATACCAAAAACCAGATACGCAGATGACACCGTGCTAATTGCGGAAAGTGAAAGGGACCTACAAAACCTTGTGAATATACTAGAAATAGAAAGCAAAGGTAATAGGTTGGAACTAAATAGCAGGAAGACTGAAGTCATGGTGATCAGTAAAAAACATGAAATCCCCTCATGCAAAATAACAGCGAACGGCAAAACCTTGAGACAGGTTGATAAGTTTAAATACCTGGGAACGATCATTTCATCAGACAGCAGATACACATCAGAAATAGCCAGTAGAATCGGCCAAGCCAAAACATTAAAAAAAATGGAAAGCATTCTTACCAACAAATGCCTATCAATTATCAGGAAGAGTGTTCTGGAATGTTATATCGAACCAATACTGTTGTACGGTTGCGAGGTGTGGACAGTCAACAAGCAAAGCCAGAACAAGATTGAGGCAGCCGAGATGTGGTTTCTAAAAAGAATGTTGTTCCATGGACAGCAAAGAAAACAAACGAGACAGTCTTGATGGAGGCAGACACAAGTAGATCATTCATAGGGAAGATTAGGAAAATGCAGACAACATCCATAGGCCATTTTATGAGGAAAAGGGAATTGGAACACCTGGTCACAACGGGAAAGCTGGGGGGAAGGAGAGCACCGGGTAGACCCGGGGAGAAGATACTAGACGGACTTGCAGTGTGGCTGAAGACAGGGAGGGTGGAAGAGATGCTTGAGGCAACAAGAGACAGATGGAAGTCCATAATCGTCAACGCCATGCTGCAAGGCACCTGATGATGATTAAAGTATAATATACGGCATTCGCGGTAGGATTTTTTAAACAGGCGAGAAGTTTTGCAAACTTTTTTTTTACTGTTCCAACAATTGTGTCATGACCAAACATCAGCCCCTTTAACACAACGTGTTAAGGTTAGAACGGGGTTAAGGTTAGTAGTGGTTATTATAACTTTTTTCACGTTAGATTCGGCGCGACATTTGTTCGGGCAGAGTTGTCGGAACCACAAACGCCATTCACCTGACGTTATCAGAACGGCACTGAGAAAATTTGTATGATAATGGGAAGGTCATACATACTTTTTCAAAACTTGCTGGCGATCAGCATATTCATCATCATCAGGTGCCCTGCCGCATGGCGTTGGCGACCATGGACCTCCAGCCATCTCTTATCTCTCGTTGCCCCCAGCATCTCCCCCACCCTCCTCGTCCCCAGCCACTCTGCAAGTCCGTCCAGCATTTTCTCCCTGGGTCTACCTGGTGCTCTTTCCTTCCAGCTTTCCCGTTGTGACCAGGTGCTCCAAATCCCCTTCCTCATAAAATGGCCTATAAATGTTGCCTGTCTTTTCCTAATCTTCCTTATGAGTGATCTACTTGTCTGCCTCCATCAAGACTGTCGTTTTCTCTGCTGTCCATGGAACTCTCAACATTCTTAGAAACCGCATCTCGGCTGCCTCAATCTTGTTTGGCCTTTGCTTGTTGACTGTCCACGCCTCGCAACCATACAACAGTATCGGTTCTATATAACATTCCAGAACTCTCTTCCTGATGTTAATTGATAGGCATTTGTTGGTAAGAATGCTTTCCATCTTGAATGTTTTGGCTTGGCCGATTCGGCTAGCTATTTCCGATGTGCATCTGCCGTCTGGTGAAATGATCGTTCCCATTCCCAGGTATTTAAACTCAACCTGTTTCAAGATTGTGCCGTTTGCTGTTATTTTGCATGAGGGGATTTCATTTTTACAGATCACCATGAATTCGGTCTTCCTGCTGTTTAGTTCCAACCCCTTACCTTTGCTTTCTATTTCAAGTATATTCACAAGGTTTTGTAGGTCCCTTTCACTTTCTGCAATAAGCACGGTGTCATCTGGGTATCGAATGTTGGTTTATCATTTTTCCTCCAACCTTTAATCCATGGTCTTCCTCTATGTTTCTCATGTTTTCGCTGTAAAGTGAAAACAGATCTGGTGACAAAACACAACCCTGTCTGACTCCTCTTTTGATGTTTTGGAAACAGCTTATATCGTTTTTTATTTTCATTGCAGCTATTTGTTGCCAGTACATATTTCTGATTATTCGTAGATCTTTTCCATCACTATTAAGTCTTTCTAATTGGTTGATCAATTCTTCATGTCTGACCCGATCGAAAGCCTTGGTATACTCACAAAGCATAAATATAAAAATCCTTGTTCACCTCGACCGACCTCTCTATTATAGTTCTTAGGATGTATATGGCATCAATAGTTCCTTTCCCTTCCACAAATCCACACTGTTCATCTGCTATTTCTCTTTTGATTCTATTTCTTGTCCTCATCATGATTATTCTTACTAGGATCTTGGTTACATGACTCAAACTGACTGTGCGATGGAGTTCGCATTCTATAGCCCCTGTCTTTGGAAGTGCAATGAAAATTGTTTTTTGACATATCTTCGGGGATTTTTCCAGTATCGTAAATTTCATTCAGGAGGACAATCATCTCTGTGGTAATGTTGTCTGGTCCTGGGGCTTTTCTTGGTTTCGTCTTTTTCAATGCTGCTCTAAGTTCATCTTTCATTATGGGTGGTCCTTCAAATTTCTTTCTTATGTGTTCTGCGTTTCTGTCGTCTTCAAAAAGGTCTTTAGTGTACTCTCCCCGTCTGTCTAATATTTTGTCTTTTTCCATGCTATGCTAGACAGACTGAAAAAAGCCAAATGTTTGTACAAAACAATCACCAATGCCAATTAACTCTTTTAAGAACGGCCTTGTACAAATGACCAATGCCAATTAACTCTAAGAACGTCCTTGTACAAATCACTAATGCCAGTCAACTGTAAGAACGTCCTTGTACAAATCACTAATGCCAGTCAACTGTAAGAACGACCTTGTACAAATGACCAATGCCAGTCAACTGTAAGAACGTCCTTGTACAAATCACTAATGCCAGTCAACTGTAAGAACGACCTTGTACAAATCACTAATGCCAGTCAACTCAAAGAACGACCTTGTACAAATCACTAATGCCAGTCAACTCTAAGAACGACCTTGTACAAATCACTAATGCCAGTCAACTGTAAGAACGTCCTTGTACAAATGACCAATGCCAGTCAACTGTAAGAACGTCCTTGTACAAATCACTAATGCCAGTCAACTCTAAGAACGACCTTGTACAAATCACTAATGCCAGTCAACTCTAAGAACGACCTTGTACAAATGACCAATGCCAATCAACACTAAGAACGACCTTGTACAAATCACTAATTCCAGTCAACTCTAAGGACGACCTTGTACAAATGACCAATGCCAATCAACACTAAGAACGACCTTGTACAAATCACTAATGCCAGTCAACTGTAAGAACGACCTTGTACAAATGACCAATGCCAGTCAACTGTAAGAACGACCTTGTACAAATCACTAATGCCAGTCAACTGTAAGAACGTCCTTGTACAAATGACCAATGCCAGTCAACTGTAAGAACGTCCTTGTACAAATCACTAATGCCAGTCAACTCGAAGAACGACCTTGTACAAATCACTAATGCCAGTCAACTCTAAGAACGACCTTGTACAAATGACCAATGCCAATCAACACTAAGAACGACCTTGTACAAATCACTAATTCCAGTCAACTCTAAGGACGACCTTGTACAAATGACCAATGCCAATCAACACTAAGAACGACCTTGTACAAATGACCAATGCCAGTCAACTCTAAGAACGACCTTGTACAAATCACTAATGCCAATCAACACTAAGAACGACCTTGTACAAATGACCAATGCCAGTCAACACTAAGAACGACCTTGTACAAATCACTAATGCCAGTCAACTGTAAGAACGACCTTGTACAAATGACCAATGCCAGTCAACTCTAAGAACGACCTTGTACAAATGACCAATGCCAGTCAACTGTAAGGACGACCTTGTACACATGACCAATGCCAATTAACACTAAGGACGACCTTGTACAAATGACCAATGCCAATTAACTCTAAGGACGACCTTGTACAAATGACCAATACCAGTCAACTCTAAGGACAACCTTGTACAAATGACCAATGCCAATTAACTCTAAGGACGACCTTGTACACATGACCAATGCCAATTAACTCTAAGGACGACCTTGTACAAATGACCAATGCCAATTAACTCTAAGAACGACCTTGTACAAATGACCAATGCCAATTAACTCTAAGAACGACCTTGTACAAATGACCAATGCCAATTAACTCTAAGAACGACCTTGTACAAATGACCAATGCCAATTAACTCTAAGAACGACCATGTACAAATGACCAATGCCAATTAACTCTAAGAACGACCTTGTACAAATGACCAATGCCAATTAACACTAAGGACGACCTTGTACAAATGACCAATGCCAATCAACACTAAGAACGGCCTTGTACAAATAACCAATGCCAATTAACACTAAGGACGACCTTGTACAAATGACCAATGCCAATCAACTCTAAGAACGACCTTGTACAAATGACCAATGCCAATCAACTCTAAGGACGACCTTGTACAAATGACCAATGCCAATCAACTCTAAGAACGACCTTGTACACATGACTAATGCCAATCAACACTAAGGACGACCTTGTACAAATGACTAATGCCAATCAACACTAAGGACGACCTTGTACACATGACTAATGCCAATTAACACTAAGGACGACCTTGTACACATGACTAATGCCAATCAACACTAAGGACGACATTGTACAAATGACCAATGCCAATCAACACTAAGGACGACCTTGTACACATGACTAATGCCAATCAACACTAAGGACAACCTTGTACAAATCACTAATGCAAATTAACACTAAGGACGACCTTGTACAAATCACTAATGCCAATCAACACTAAGGACGACCTTGTACAAATGACTAATGCCAATCAACACTAAGAACGACCTTGTACAAATGACCAATGCCAATCAACACTAAGAACGGCCTTGTACAAATGACCAATGCCAATTAACACTAAGAACGACCTTGTAAAAATGACCAATGCCAATAAACACTAAGAACGACCTTGTACAAATCACTAATGCCAGTCAACTGTAAGAACGTCCTTGTACAATGACCAATGCCAGTCAACTGTAAGAACGTCCTTGTACAAATCACTAATGCCAGTCAACTCTAGAACGACCTTGTACAAATCACTAATGCCAGTCAACTCTAAGAACGACCTTGTACAAATGACCAATGCCAATCAACACTAAGAACGACCTTGTACAAATCACTAATGCCAGTCAACTCTAAGGACGACCTTGTACAAATGACCAATGCCAATCAACACTAAGAACGACCTTGTACAAATGACCAATGCCAGTCAACTCTAAGAACGACCTTGTACAAATCACTAATGCCAATCAACACTAAGAACGACCTTGTACAAATGACCAATGCCAGTCAACACTAAGAACGACCTTGTACAAATCACTAATGCCAGTCAACTGTAAGAACGACCTTGTACAAATGACCAATGCCAGTCAACTCTAAGAACGACCTTGTACAAATGACCAATGCCAGTCAACTGTAAGGACGACTTGTACACATTACAAATGCCAATTAACTCTAAGAACGACCTTGTACAAATGACCAATGCCAATCAACACTAAGAACGACCTTGTACAAATGACCAATGCCAATTAACACTAAGGACGACCTTGTACAAATGACCAATGCCAATTAACTCTAAGGACGACCTTGTACAAATGACCAATACCAGTCAACTCTAAGGACAACCTTGTACAAATGACCAATGCCAATTAACTCTAAGGACGACCTTGTACACATGACCAATGCCAATTAACTCTAAGGACGACCTTGTACAAATGACCAATGCCAATTAACTCTAAGAACGACCTTGTACAAATGACCAATGCCAATTAACTCTAAGAACGACCTTGTACAAATGACCAATGCCAATTAACTCTAAGAACGACTTTGTACAAATGACCAATGCCAATTAACTCTAAGAACGACCTTGTACAAATGACCAATGCCAATTAACTCTAAGAACGACCTTGTACAAATGACCAATGCCAATTAACACTAAGGACGACCTTGTACAAATGACCAATGCCAATCAACACTAAGAACGGCCTTGTACAAATAACCAATGCCAATTAACACTAAGGACGACCTTGTACAAATGACCAATGCCAATCAACTCTAAGAACGACCTTGTACAAATGACCAATGCCAATCAACTCTAAGGACGACCTTGTACAAATGACCAATGCCAATCAACTCTAAGAACGACCTTGTACACATGACTAATGCCAATCAAATGACCAATGCCAATCAACTCTAAGAACGACCTTGTACACATGACTAATGCCAATCAACACTAAGGACGACCTTGTACAAATGACTAATGCCAATCAACACTAAGGACGACATTGTACAAATGACCAAAGCCAATCAACACTAAGGACGACCTTGTACACATGACTAATGCCAATCAACACTAAGGACAACCTTGTACAAATCACTAATGCAAATTAACACTAAGGACGACCTTGTACCACAATGACAATGCCAACAACACTAAGAACGGCCTTGTACAATGACCAATGCCAATCAACACATAAGGACGACTTGTACAAATGACCAATGCCAATCAACACTAAAACGGCCTTGTACACATGACCAATGCCAATAAACACTAAGGACGACCTTGTACACATGACTAATGCCAATCAACACTAAGACACGGCCTTGTACAAATGACCAATGCCAATTAACACCTAAGGACGAACCTGTACACATGACTAATGCCAATCAACACTAAGAACGACCTTGTACAAATGACCAATGCCAATCAACACTAAGGACGACCTTGTACAAATGACTAATGCCAATCAACACTAAGGACACCTTGTACAAATGACCAATGCCAATCAACATTAAGAACGACCTTGTAAATAACAACCCAATGAACAACTTAAGAACGACCTTGTACAAATGACCAATGCCAATAACATAAGAACGGCCTTGTACAAATGACCAATGCCAATTAACACTAAGAACGACCTTGTACAAATGACCAATGCCAATTAACATAAGAACGGCCTTGTACAAATGACCAATGCCAATCAACACTAAGACGACCTTGTACAAATGACCAATGCCAATTAAACATAAGGACGACCTTGTACAAATGACAATGCCAATCAACATTAAGAACGACCTTGTACAAATAACACAATGCCAATCAACATTAAGAACGACCTTGTACAAATGACCAATGCCAATTAACACTAAGAACGACCTTGACAAATGACCAATGACCATCAACACTAAGACGACCTTGTACAAATACTAATGCCAATTAACCTAAGGACGACCTTGTACACATGACCAATGCCAATCAACACTAAGAACGGCCTTGACAAATGACCAATGTCAATCAACACTAAGAACGACCTTGTACAAATGACACCAATATGCCAATATTAACCTAAGAACGACCTTGTACAAATGACCAATGCCAATCAACACTAAGGACGACCTTGTACACAATAACAATGCCAACTCAACACTAAGAAACGACCTTGTACATAATGACAATGCCAATTAACTCTAAGAACATGACCTTAACAAAGACCAATGCCAATCAAACACTAAGACGACCTTTACAAAAATCCAATCAACACTAAAACGACCTTGTACAAATAACCAATGCCAATCAAACAAGAACGACCTTGTACACATACCAACAATAACACTAAGTGACGACCTTGCAATAAATAAACCTGAAGATGCCAATTAAACCTAAGGACGGCCTTTACAAAGAAGCAATCAACACAAGAACGAACTTGTACAATGACAATGCCAATAACATAGGACGACTTGTACAATGACCAATGCCAATCAACCTAAGAAGACCTGTACAAAGACCATGCAATCAACCAAAACACTGACAAACACTAATGCCAATTACACTAAGAACGGCCTTGTACAATGACAATGCAATTAACATAAGAACGCCTTGTACACTGATATGCCAATTAACTAAGAACGACCTTGTACACATGACAATGCCAATAACACTAACACGACCTTGTACACATGACTAATGCCAATTAACACTAAGGACGACCTTGTACAAATGACCAATGCCAATTAACACTAACAACGACCTTGTACAAATGACCAATGCCAATTAACACTAAGGACGACCTTGTACAAATGACCAATGCCAATTAACACTAAGGACGACCTTGTACACATGACAATGCCAATTACACTAAGACGACCTGTACACATGATAATGCAATAACTAGACGACCTTGTACACATGACTAATGCCAATCAACATCTAAGAACGGCCTTGTACAAATGGACCAATGCCAATCAACACTAAGAACGACCTTGTACACATGACCAATGCCAATCAACACTAAGGACGACCTTGTACAAATGACCAATGCCAATTAACACTAAGGACGACCTTGTACAAATGACCAATGCCAATCAACACTAAGGACGACCTTGTACAAATGACCAATGCCAATCAACACTAAGAACGGCCTTGTACACATGACCAATGCCAATTCAACACTAAGGACGACCTTGTACAAATGACCAATGCCAATCAACACTAAGAACGGCCTTGTACACATGACCAATGCCAATTAACACTAAGGACGACCTTGTACACATGACTAATGCCAATCAACACTAAGGACGGCCTTGTACAAATGACCAATGCCAATCAACACTAAGGACGACCTTGTACACATGACTAATGCCAATCAACACTAAGGACGACCTTGTACAAATGACCAATGCCAATCAACACTAAGAACGACCTTGTACAAATGACCAATGCCAATCAACACTAAGAACGACCTTGTACAAATGACCAATGCCAATCAACACTAAGAACGCCTTGTACAAATGACCAATGCCAATCAACACTAAGAACGACCTTGTACACATGACCAATGCCAATCAACACTAAGGACGACCTTGTACACATGACTAATGCCAATCAACACTAAGGACGACCTTGTACAAATGACCAATGCCAATCAACACTAAGGACGACCTTGTACAAATGACCAATGCCAATCAACACTAAGGACGACCTTGTACACATGACCAATGCCAATCAACACTAAGAACGACCTTGTACAAATGACCAATGCCAATCAACACTAAGGACGACCTTGTACAAATGACCAATGCCAATCAACACTAAGGACGACCTTGTACAAATAACCAATGCCAATCAACACTAAGAACGACCTTGTACAAATGACCAATGCCAATCAACACTAAGAACGGCCTTGTACAAATGACCAATGCCAATCAACACTAAGAACGACCTTGTACAAATGACCAATCCCAATCAACACTAAGAACGACCTTGTACAAATGACCAATGCCAATCAACACTAAGAACGACCTTGTACAAATAACCAATGCAATCAACACTAAGGACGACCTTGTACAAATGACCAATGCCAATCAACACTAAGAACGACCTTGTACAAATAACCAATGCCAATCAACACTAAGAACGACCTTGTACAAATAACCAATGCCAATCAACACTAAGAACGACCTTGTACAAATAACCAATGCCAATCAACACTAAGAACGACCTTGTACAAATGACCAATGCCAATCAACACTAAGAACGACCTTGTACAAATAACCAATGCCAATCAACTCTAAGGACGACCTTGTACAAGTGACCAATGCCAATCAACACTAAGAACGACCTTGTACAAATGACCAATGCCAATCAACACTAAGAACGACCTTGTACACATGACCAATGCCAATTAACACTAAGGACGGCCTTGTACAAATGACCAATGCCAATTAACACTAAGAACGACCTTGTACACATGACCAATGCCAATCAACACTAAGGACGGCCTTGTACAAATGACCAATGCCAATCAACACTAAGGACGGCCTTGTACACATGACTAATGCCAATCAACACTAAGGACGACCTTGTACAAATCACTAATGCCAATTAACACTAAGAACGACCTTGTACAAATGACCAATGCCAATCAACACTAAGGACGGCCTTGTACAAATGACCAATGCCAATCAACTCTAAGAACGACCTTGTACACATGACCAATGCCAATCAACTCTAAGGACAACCTTGTACAAATGACCAATGCCAATCAACACTAAGGACGACCTTGTACAAATCACTAATGCCAATTAACACTAAGAACGACCTTGTACAAATGACCAATGCCAATCAACACTAAGGACGGCCTTGTACAAATGACCAATGCCAATCAACACTAAGGACGGCCTTGTACAAATGACCAATGCCAATCAACACTAAGGACGACCTTGTACAAATAACCAATGCCATACTAGCACCTTGTACACATCTAATGTACTGACGACCTTGTACAATGACCAATGCAACCAACACTGTCAAAACCAATGCCAATAACTAAGGACGACCTTGTACAAATGACCAATGCCAATTAACACTAAGGACGACCTTGTACAAATAACCAATGCCAATCAACACTAAGGACGACCTTGTACAAATGACTCCAAATATTGCAACACAATGATAACCTAAGAACGACCTTGTACACATGACCAATGCCAATCTAACCTAAGGACGGACCTTGTACAAATGACCAATGCCAATCAACACTAAGGACGACCTTGTACAAATACCAATGCCAATTAACTCTAAGGACGACCTTGTACAAATACAATGCCAATTAACTCTAAGGACGACCTTGTACAAATCACTAATGCCAATTAACTCTAAGGACGACCTTGTACAAATGACCAATGCCAATTAACTCTAAGGACGACCTTGTACAAATGACCAATGCCAATTAACCTAAGGACGACCTTGTAAAATGACCAATGCCAATTAACTCTAAGGACGACCTTGTACAAATGACCAATGCCAATTAACTCTAAGGACGACCTTGTACAACATGACCAATGCCAATTAACTCTAAGAACGACCTTGTACACATGACCAATGCCAATTAACTCTAAGAACGACCTTGTACAAATGACCAATGCCAATTAACTCTAAGAACGACCTTGTACACATGACCAATGCCAATTAACTCTAAGAACGACCTTGTACAATGACCAATGCCAATTAACTCTAAGAACGACCTTGTACAAATGACCAATGCCAATAAACTCTAAGAACGACCTTGTACAAATGACCAATGCCAATAACTCTAAGAACGACCTTGTACAATGACCAATGCCAATTAACTCTAAGGAACGACCTTGTACACATGACCAATGCCAATCAACTCTAAGGACGACCTTGTACAATGACTAATGCCAATTAACTCTAAGGACGACCTTGTACACATGACCAATGCCAATTAACTCTAAGAACGACCTTGTACAAATGACCAATGCCAATTAACTCTAAGAACGACCTTGTACAAATGACCAATGCCAATTAACTCTAAGGACGACCTTGTACAAATGACCAATGCCAATTAACTCTAAGAACGACCTTGTACACATGACCAATGCCAATTAACTCTAAGAACGACCTTGTACAAATGACCAATGCCAATTAACTCTAAGAACGACCTTGTACAAAGACCAATGCCAATTAACACTAAGAACGACCTTGTACAAATGACCAATGCCAATCAACCTAAGAACGACCTTGTACACATGACCAATGCCAATTAACTCTAAGGACGACCTTGTACACATGACTAATGCCAATTAACTCTAAGGACGACCTTGTACACATGACTAATGCCAATCAACACTAAGGACGACCTTGTACACATGACTAATGCCAATTAACTCTAAGGACGACCTTGTACAAATGACCAATGCCAATTAACTCTAAGGACGACCTTGTACAAATCACTAATGCCAATTAACTCTAAGGACGACCTTGTACAAATCACTAATGCCAATTAACTCTAAGGACGACCTTGTACAAATCACTAATGCCAATTAACTCTAAGGACGACCTTGTACAAATCACTAATGCCAATTAACTCTAAGGACGACCTTGTACAAATCACTAATGCCAATTAACTCTAAGAACGCCTTGTACAAAAATTTAATGACAATGCCAATCAACACTAAGGACGGACCTTGTACAAATCACTAATGCCAATCAACACTAAGGACGACCTTGTACAAATCACTAATGCCAATTAACTCGAAGGACGACCTTGTACAAATCACTAATGCCAGTCAACTCTAAGAACGACCTTGGTCTATCGTATCAAATGCTAATTGTGTACACTAGACATGGAATTACTGTGTTCCTATTTTCTTATTGTGTGTTGATACCTAGACATGGAAATTATGCGTGTTCCTTATTTTCTTGTTTTGTTTGATACTAGACATGGAAATTATGCTGTTCCTTATTTTCTTATTTGTTTGATACTAGACATGGAAATTATGCTGTTCCTTATTTTCTGATGTTCGATACTAGACATGGAAATTATGCTGTTGTTCCTTATTTTCTGATGTTCGATACTAGACATGGAAATTATGCTGTTTGTTCCTTATTTTCTGATGTTCGATACTAGACATGGAAATTATGCTGTTTGTTCCTTATTTTCTGATGTTCGATACTAGACATGGAAATTATGCTGTTTGTTCCTTATTTTCTTATTGTTTGATACTAGACATGGAAATTATGCTGTTTGTTCCCATTTTCTTATTGTTTGATACTAGACATGGAAATTATGCTGTTTGTTCCCCATTTTCTTATTGTTTGATACTAGACATGGAAATTATGCTGTTTGTTCCCCATTTTCTTATTGTTTGATACTAGACATGGAAATTATGCTGTTTGTTCCTTTATTTTGTCTAATGTTATGGTTTGATTTGATCTAGACATGGAAATTATGCTGTTTGTTCACTATTTTCTTATGTTGTTTGATACTAGACAAGGAAATTATGCTGTTTGTTCCCTATTTTCTTATGTTGTTTGATACTAGACAAGGAAATTATGCTGTTTGTTCCCTATTTTCTTATGTTGTTTGATACTAGACATGGAAATTATGCTGTTTGTTCCCTATTTTCTTATGTTGTTTGATACTAGACATGGAAATTATGCGGTTTGTTCCTTATTTTCTTATTGTTTAATACTAGACATGGAAATTATGCTGTTTGTTCCCTATTTTCTTATGTTGTTTGATACCTGTTCTTTGTCTTACGTTTATGTTTGACAAAGGTCAGTTGGTCACAAATTTGTGTTCGTCTTGTCCGTTATACTGAATTCACATTTCTATTCTATTTTCTTTTTTTTTTTCCCGATTCCTTAATGTGTATAATGCATATTACATTCGTACAACCTTAACTGTATATCAGATTCGTACTATCTGATGGTCGTGCAATTTTGAGGCGCAAATTTGTAAGACCGCTTTATATGTAGCCTCAGCGTATTAACGTAATAACGAGCGTTTTGTGTCAAACGTTGCCTTACAGTCTACAGTATAAGCCACCTAACAAAAAATTTAAAAAATAAAAGTCACGCACGCATATAGCCTCTCCTTCCCCAACACACACACACAGGATTATGAGAAACGGTGATGGAGGAAATTTCTAGCGCAGAATTTCCAGAAGGTGGGGATACTAGTTATACTGAAAGCGCTCTCGACATCCCCACGGGGGTACAGACAGTAACTGCCATACACGTCGATTCATATTCCACTGCGAATTACAAATTTACTCGCTTATCACATCCCCCACCCAAGCCCAAACACACACACACAATACTTATTTTAACCTATTTAAATGAAAAATGATAAATGACCAAGACATCCATGTTGGAACATCTATATACCCAGTAACAGTTTTAAAAAGAGAAATGTGACCTCCCACCACCAATTCAGTCTTAACTCGCAGTCAGTCGAACAGCGCTAGGAGCTGAAAGGGTGACTGAGGGTCTATCTAGGGTGTTTTGACTTTCTCAAAATTGATTTTTGTGGACTTTAATCTATCCCCCATAGAATTTTTTTCTTAAAAAAATTTGAAATGGTATTTTAACGGACTGATCGCAGCAGAAAGAATGCAATTTCTTACCAAAAGTACCTATTTTTGTCCTTTATTGCGAACCGTAACCTGTACAGAACCTTACATGTAATATACTGACAGAAATCTTTGGTGCACCTTTCATATAATGACAGCTAAAATTATAAACAAACCGGGCCAAAGCCACCAAATGAATTTAAGGAAAATGTGTAGGAGAGTACATAAAAACTTTAGAGGCCGTTTTCTCAAAATGGCCGTCATACAACTTAAATGATTTTAAACATAACTTAATTTTTTTAGTACAAGCTTTATTCAAGTACCAAAATAATCAGCAGAATGTACACTTTCCAGTGATATTTATCTCAAAATACCCAAAATGCTAGTTAAGACTTTCGTGCTGGGAGGTCAAATGGTTACGCCCACATGTCTAGTTGTAAATTTCCGTCAGGCAAGACACCTTAGACATGTAAAAGATCTATACACAGTTGGTCCATCTTTTCTGAAACCATTTTTGTCCCTTTCTCTCAAAACTTTAATACATGCTACCTTTGGGAAAGGTATCCCAAATTACAAACGCAAAATCAGTTGACTAAATATGAACATGGTACAAAAGCGAATAATAAAACAGCTAAAATACCATCACCACTAATAATTCTATTAGTGCCGATTTTTGGTACCTTACTTTTATTGTTTAAAGCCCAACCGACTGCGCAGAGCCCCCGGCAACCCAACAGGGGATGACGTGCAAACACAAGTATATAAAAAGAAAACATAGCCCTGGGATGCAAAACTTGCTCAGTGCTGTCAACCTTTACTCTTGTAATAATAAAATGTCCAATTAATACGTGAAGTCGTAGCCGCCATTTTCGTGGAGTCGTCTAGTCGCCATTTACCTGGATCGTCTAGTCGCCATTTTCCTGGAGTCTCCATTTTCCTCAATCCACCATTTTCCTGGAGTCGTCGTAGTCGCCGTTAACCCGAGTCAGTCACCTTAACCTGGAGTCGTGGTAGTCGCCATTTTCCTGGAGTCGTCATAGTCGCCGTTTACCTAGAGTCGTAGTCGTCGTTCACCCACAGTCGCCGTAGCCGCCATTTCTCCAGAGTCGCCATTTCCCTGCAGTACATATACAAATAGTTTGTGGGCTGCACCTTTCATTAGCACTTTAATAATTCAGGGGCCCTTTACGTGCACAGCTAATTTTAAACCCAACCATTAAGACAGTTTTCGAGGTGTGAATGCTTAATGATTTTACGTTTGCATAAGCATTATAATATATAAGCCACAATGGCCGACATAGTTTACAGGATCTTTAACATGATATTTAAGGTGAACATATTTGCTTTACGTGTGTCTGCCTGTTGTCTCATCTTTTATAAAGCACTTGTGGTTCATCTGTTTTGATCATAACGTTAGAGTTGATATGCCCTTCCCTCGTTTGTTCATTCTTCCTTTGTCTTTGATCCTAAAAAAAGGGAAAGTTAAAGTCTCTACCCTCAGGACCTGGCCAGCTCATGGGTTTGTGTGTAGGCTTAAGACTTGTGCCGTGATCATTCTGGATCTTCATCACATGGCACCTGTGACTTTAGTGCATGTGAAATTCATTCCGAGCACGAAGACATCTTGAGAACTTGGAATTAGAATTTGAATCTATGACTATAGAATATATGTACTTTTTTACTCTACTGTTGGAATTTTCAATCTTTTACTGTTATTTTTTCTTTAGAGCCCAGCCGACTGCGTAGAGCCATATCAGGGCTATAACCCATTTCAAAACATACTTCAACAAGGGGTTAAAGTACACAATGCATTCGCGCACACAATCTAAGGATTATGCCCCTGGAATCGACCATTCCAATTTATCGCACAGGGGATATGGAAAACATACCTTAACACACATTGAACATTACCGATGGCACTTAAACATAAAAACGGCCCTACATTACCTAAATTGCTTTTGCGTATCGCATTTCCCTACAGTCAAAAACCACTTTATATATGTACACAATTATCAATCCTTACATAAAGTACGTGACTTTTAACACATACAGATGAATGGACCAAAGGCAGAAATTAAATAAATGAAAAAGGAACAAGAGCGACAAAAGATGAAAATTTCCAGCACATAATTTCCAGAAGGTGGGGATTTAATATACTGAAACAGCCCCTGGTATCTCCACAGGGCCGTTGTTAAGGGCTGACGTGTACTTGCTTTACATATGTAACTGGGAAACGCCTAACCGACTAGCACATAGAAAGTGTTTTATTACAATGTTCCCTTTGTCCCGTGTTACGGTTCATCTCCATCATTGTGAAAGTTAATCCGTTTGACCCCTCCCTCGGTTGTGGTGCCTTCTTGTATATTTGTGCTTTTTTTTTTTTAATATAAATGGTATAGGTGTAAAGATAGGACCATCTGTAAACATCCAATGGGACCCAATGGTACTATCCTTTAATACGCGTTTTAATTTAAGGGGCATATTCGATCATACAAATGATTTCGGTACTAGCAGGTCTGCCATTAAACCGAACACTACACTCGTTACCATTTACACCTGCAATATCATTTCACACAATACACACAATATTTACATTTTAACAACAACTCCTACGGTATTTGCCTTTTCAACACCTACTGGTATGTCACGTTTTACAAACTTATCTGGGCAAGCCTACAGCTTCAGTGTAATCATCTGAACCACTTACCTGTCTCAAAACCCAGGTGTCTCGAAGACAACATGCAACTGACATGACGTGACGGCGTCCTTTATGTGACGTCGTCCTGATGTCAAGACGTCGTCCTCGACGACGAACCAGACGTGGTCCCTGGTGATGTGATCCTTGATGACGTGGATCTCATTGTGGTCCTTGGTGTGGTTCTAGTTACCTGAAGATGTTCTCCCTTCAAAAGTGTTCCACCATGTCTTTTGCTCCGAACCGTAGTTCTTGTAGTTCTAGAAGGCTGAAATGTCCCGACACTTGTAGACTAAGACCCATACTCTTGTCCTTGCCTCGATAACGAAACATCGACGTCCTCGATGGTCGTTCAGATTGGTTCAGTTCAGGACTACAATAATCTTGGGTTGGTTTTTTTTTGGAGGGGGGGGGGGTGTTAGTTGTAGCGTCGTGTCCAAGTCTGCATACAGTCAGGCAACACTGCTGGTAGACACCGAGATAGGAGCAGTGGGTTTTAGTCTGGACAGGATGAACACGGGATGGGACTGTACAAGATCAGTGGGGCTGGATGTGAAAAGGAAGGGGGGCGAGGGGAGCGGCAAGTTAGGCGCAGACAGGATCAAGTGAGGGCGAGGAGGGTCAGGACGGAGGATGGACTGGGGAGTGGGGATCCAGCTTCAGATATTCCGCAAGTCCGTCTTTTTCCCCAAATGTTTTGCGTCCTGTACTGCTTCAGTCTTTGGAGACAGGGAGATGCTTGGTCTGCCGATCTTTCTTTGCTGTGGCGTTTTCGTCGTCTTTCTGGTGACTTGTCTTTTGGGAGGGGTCGGGAGGATTTAAGGGAGGGGCTGAGTGGGCTGGAAGGACAAGACTTCAGTAAAGAAACAGATGAATAGAAGGGATGAACGGAAAGAAAGAAGACTCATTTTACTGTTCTGAATACTGGAGCGACTTACTAATCTAACACAAAAACGCATGAAAATGACTAGGAAAAAAACTCCGCATTACAACTATCATGAAAACAGGGTCACCATCATGTCACCATGAAAAGACAAAGATGGACTGGGCACATCATTCCAAAAGAGCAGGCTACCATCCGGATTTGGTTCTTATACTGTTTCATATTGCTTACAGCCCAGCTGACTACTAGAGTATCACCCAAATTGCCTTTCTCTGAACACCAGTAGAAAAGAACACCTGGTGACCAACAACAGACCCTACCTTAAGGCCCTTAAACACGCACTGTGTAGCTGGTCCAGAACAGATATGAAGAAACTCTGCCGCTGCCTCATATGCCAACGGGATATTAGTAAGGATGGTTCATCTGACGAATCGAAAGAAAAAGGGACGATCTACATATAAAAACTGAAGATAATCTGATGTAAAATAGCACGAGAAAACGAAACGAAGACCACTAGAAGCACCGACCATCCACCTCAGAGAATGTAATACTTTCGAAACAAAGCAGTTACAGCTCAGTTTAAAAAGCCCAGCCGACTGCGTTGAGACATACCAGGGCAAGGAATAGAATCAAAAGAGAAATAGATGAACAGCGTCGATATGTGGAAGGGAAAGGAACTATTAATGCCATATACACCCTAAGAACTATCAGAGAGGTCAATCGAGGTGAACAAGGATTTATATTTATGCTTTGTTGATTATGCCAAAGCTTTCGATCGGTAAGACATGAACAACTGAGGGAAAAGATCTACGAATAATCAGATATGTATTGGGAACAAACAGCTGCAATGAGAATAAAAATAGATATAAGCTCTTTCCAAAACACCAAAAGAGTCGGACAGGGTTGTGTTTTGTCACCAGATCTGTATTCACTTTACAGCAAAAACATGAGAAACCTAGAGGAAGACCCTGGATTAAAGGTTGGAGAAAAAATTATAAACATTCGATACGCAGATGACACCGTGCTAATTGCAGAAAATGAAAGGGGCCTACAAAACCTTGTGAATATACTAGAAATAGAAACCAAAGGTAAGGGGTTGGAACTAAACAGCAGGAAGACTGAAGTCATGGTGATCAGTAAAAAACCATGAAATCCCCTCATGCAAAAAAACAGCAAACGGCACAACCTTGAGACAGGTTAAGTTTTAATACCTGGGAACGATCATTTCAACAGACGACAGATGCACATCAAAAATAGCCAGCAGAATCGGCAAAGCCAAAACAACATTCAAGATGGAACGCATTCTTAACAAATGCCTATCAATCATCAGGAAGAGGGTTCTGG
The DNA here is from genome assembly GCA_030674185.1 of Monoplex corrugatus. NCBI lineage: Eukaryota > Metazoa > Mollusca > Gastropoda > Littorinimorpha > Ranellidae > Monoplex > Monoplex corrugatus. The sequence continues at coordinate 42,711 of JAPXFY010000576.1, forward strand.
ACCAATACTGTTGTACGGTTGCGAGGTGTGGACAGTCAACAAGCAAAGCCAGAACAAGATTGAGGCAGCCGGATGTGGTTTCTAAAAAGGATGTTGAGAGTTCCATGGACAGCAAAGAAAACAAACGAGACAGTCTTGATGGAGACAGACACAAGTAGATCATAAGATTAGGAAAATGCAGGCAACATTCATAGGCCATTTTATGAGGAAAGGGGAATTGGAACACATGGTTACAACGGGGAAGCTGGAGGGAAGTAGAGCACCGGGTAGACCCAGGGAGAAGATACTGGACGGACTTGCAGTGGCTGAAGACAGGGAGGGTGGAAGAGATGCTTGAGGCAACAAGAGATAGATGGAAGTCCATAATCGCCAACGCCATGCGGCAAGGCACCTGATGATGATGATGATCTAAAGATTTACCCCTGGCGCAGACCACTCCGTCTTATTTATCGCACAGGGGTTTTCAAAAAACACCTGAACACAAATTTATGCATAAACTAAGGACACCAAAAACATACGCCAACCACCAATCCCAAGAAAAAGCACGCCAAGACCCCACCGAACACCTAAGTGAATGGACCAGCAAGCCAGAAAACGAAGAAAGAAGCAAAGGAACAAGGCAGAAACGGACAGAAAACAAATGTATAACTGAACTTCCAGAAGAATCTAAGCCAAAATGTCCCAAGTACTTTGAACTAAAATGTAGATATTTTTTATGGAATGGCATGATAACTACAATATCAGTTGGGTTCCATGTTATTGTTTCTATATAAAACTGTCGTTTAATTTTATCCATTTAAAAATATTACGTAAGCGGTAAGGCATACAGGTTTACGTTGTGTTCCGTTTTTTTCTTTTTTCTTACTTCCTAGGGTTTTCCTTATTTTACGTTATGTTTTGAATTATTTTGTTTGAGGCTTTTTGCCGTCATTTTTTTTTTAGTTACTTTTTTGTTTCGTTTTCATTTAATTTCAGTTAGAGTTTGGATTTGGATTTCAATTTGATGTTTCTTCCAACGCGTGATTTCTACACCGGGCATTTTTTTTTTTGAAGTGTGGTTCAGTTTTACTTTTCAATTGGTTTAGGTATTTGTTTTAAGGCATTTGTTGAATGTTCGCATTAGTTTTTAAGGTTTTTTTATATTTTCAGATTACGTTTGGTTTTATTGATTACAGGTTTTATTGTTGCTTCAGTTTTGTGCAGTTTTAAAATTTCGCTTCAATGTTTTCTTATTGTTTAAAATCTTTAGATTTCGTTTTATGTTTATAATGTGCAGATTTCGTTCTATTGTTAAGAATCTTTAGACCGTTTTTTGTTAATGTTTAGATTCGGTTTTAATGTTCAGCTCAGTTTAAGGATAGTTTATACTGGAGTTTAGTTTCAGTTTGGGTTAGGTTCGGCTTAAGTTTTGTTTCAGTTTAAGTTTAGCTTTTGAGTTTTGAGTTTAGCTTTGAGTTTAAGTTTAGGTTCGGGTTTCAAGTTTTGGTTCGGGTTTCAAGTTCAGGTTCGGGTTTCAAGTTCAGGTTCGGGTTTCAAGTTTAGGTTCGGGTTTCAAGTTCAGGTTCGGGTTTCAAGTTCAGGTTCGGGTTTCAAGTTCAGGTTCGGGTTTCAAGTTCAAGTTCGGGTTTCAAGTTCAGGTTCGGGTTTCAAGTTCGGTTTGAGTTTCAAGTTCAGTTTGAGTCATGTTTGTGTTCAATATTACAAGTTTAGGTTTGGCTTTTAAGTTCATACCCTTAAGTTCATTTGTAGCTTCAATTTTATCTGTTTTGAATTTAGTTCTGGCTTAAGTTCAGTTTAGTTCTGGCTTAAGTTCAGTTTAGTTCTGGCTTAAGTTCAGTTTAGTTCTGGCTTAAGTTCAGATTAGTTCTGGATTAAGTTCAGTTTAGTTCTGGCTTAAATTCAGTTTAGTTCTGGATTAAGCTCAGTTTCATCATCATGTCCAGCTTGCTCGGCTATCCATGACACGTTTCTTCCATCCTTCTGTCAGACATTGCAGTAGGTAGTTCATCATACTGACAGCTCGTATCATCCATCAGTTGGTCGATGGAGGTCTCTGGACGTCCTGGTCTTTGCCATGGCTGGGTCTCCATAACTAGTACTGAACATTACACGAGAGTGACTCAGTCAGGCCACCTGACCTGGATGTCTGTCAACCAGCAAGCCCTTCGAACTTGCACTAGATCCTCCAGAGCCATGTGAAAGACCACAGCAGCGCCAGATGGAGTAGCAGAACACTACATCCACACTAAGACTACGCTACTTTTCCCTCTAGCTGCAGAACGCCAGTAATTTCCCCATGCCACAGTTACCGGTACAGGTAAAAAAAGTAGACCAATCAACTACAGAAAATGCATCTGGCTCAAGAAGCTTATCGACCCTCCTTTGGCCTGGACAACGGCAGATAACCACTGAAGACACCAGAATTCCCGCTCAAAAAAAAAAACAACAAAAAAACCACCACCACTACCACCAACACACGCGCCTATGGCCTTTGAACCAACCCCAAACCAAAGAACAAATACCATTATGAACAAATAGGGTTACACCTACTTCTGTTTATTGTTTAAAGCCCAGCCGGCTGCGTAGAGCCATATCAGTGTTATAACCGCTTTAAAACATACAAAACTTCAACAAGAAAAAAAAGAAAACAAAATTAAGTACACATATCAATGCATTCGCGCACATAATCTAAGAATATGCCCCTGACGTGGGACCATTTCGTCCAATTTATCATCATCATCATCATTTGCCTTGCCGCATGGCGTTGGCGACCATGGACCTCCAGCCATCTCTCTCTCTCGTTGCCCCAAGCATATCCCCCACACTCCTCGTCCCCAGCCACTCTGCAAGTCCGTCCAGCATTTTCTCCCTGGGTCTACCTGGTGCTCTTTCCCTCCAGCTTTCCCGTTGTGACCAGGTGCTCCAAATCCCCCTTCCTCATGAAATGGCCTATAAATGTTGCCCGTCTTTTCCTAATCTTCCTTATGAGTGATCTACTTGTGTCTGCCTCCATCAAGACTGTCTCGTTTGTTTTCTTTGCTGTCCATGGAACGCTCAATATTCTTCTTAGAAACCACATCTCGGCTGCCTCAATCTTTTCTGGCTTTGCTTGTTGACTGTCCACGCCTCGCAACCGTACAACATTGGTTCTATTTAACATTCAAGAACTCTTCCTGATGTTAATTGATAGGCATTTGTTGGTAAGAAAGCTTTTCATCCGATTCTGCTGGCTATTTCTGATGTGCTTCCAATTTATCGCACAGGGGAAATTTATAAAACACACCTGAATACAAATAAAAGCATACATAAGGACACCAAAACAAACAGGCATAAATTACCTAAAATTGCTTCTGCATATCTCACCTCCTTAGAGCCAAAAATGCACAAAAACACATGAACCTAATTATCAATCCGAAGAAAAATCAAGACTTTATCGAACAAATACAGTTGAATGGACCATTAAAAGGCAGAAAATGACAAGTAGAAATGACAAAGCAAAGCAACAAGGCAGAAACAAAGAGTGACAGAAAAGAGGAAATTTCTAGCACAATTTCCAGGTGGGGATACTATTTATACTGAAAGACGCCCTGGCAACCCAACGGGGGAAAAATGCACGTAATACATGTACCCAGTTATCAATCCTAAGAAAAAGATTTTATCAAATACGCACAGGTGAATGGACCATTAAGGCAAAAATGATAGGTAGAAATGACAAAGCAAAGAAACAAGGCAGAGAAAAGTGACAGAAAAGGACGTTTCTAGCACAGAATTTCCAGAAGGTGGGGATACTTTACTGATACAGCCCCCGGCATCCCTACAGGGGTGGGGTGGGGGCGACCTCAAACGAGGCAACACCAAAAGGAAACGATGCCCACAACGACGTAAGCTGGTGACCGTGCACGTAGAGAACACATTTCAACATACAACAGCTGCTATCCAACAGAAGCAAGATCAAAAGCAAAACCAAAGCAGCGTTTGTAACCACAGTTGGTAGAGGGCGCCTGCAGGCCAGGTTCCTCAGACGCCATCCTTCGTTTTGAACTTAGAACAGTGATGTGATGAGTAACATAGTAAAATAGCGACTGACAGGACTGAGAATAATGGGAGAGGCAAGGAGAGGGAGGGGGTAAAGGGAGGGGAGGGGAGGGGAGAGAAAAGAAGGGATATAGAAGTGCGACGTCGGGGAAGGAGTGAGATGGAGGGAAAAAGAAAAGGGAGGTAAGTTTAAAATACCGGGCTACTGGCGATTTCACCTGCAAAAATAAAGTCAATTATTGAACAAAACCACACTGCAGGCACGCACACGCATGCATACAGACATGCATATACACCAAGCATGCATTCCATTATGAACATACAAATTTCTAGGAATCAATGGATAAAAGTGTACAAATCGGTCAACATGTAAGAATCACTTTGCAATGATAATGATTAAATTTAATCACTTTTATTGGAATGCTTTGTGATTCTGTACAAAAGGTTTTAAATATCTTTTGCAACTACACTGAACGCCAAAATTAACTGACCAGGTAAAGAAAGTCATGTACACCATCACTGGAATAAAAAACAGAAATGCAATTTATTTCATAAATAAGTTCATTCAATCCTCAATCGATTTAACGCAAAAAAAAAAAAAAGGTTCTTAATTGTGAACAGCCGAACACAAATGTCAGTTAACCCACATTTGAAAAGTCACAAAATCAGTAGCGCGTGTGGCCACCTCGGGCATCGATACAAGCTTGGCATCGTCGTCGCATGGAACAAACCAGGCGTCCAAAGAAGGCTTGGGGTATGGCTTGCCATTCCTCTTGGAGAGCTTGCTGTAGTTCCTGCAAGGTCAAGGGCGCTCTAGGGCGTTGTTGCAGTCGGCGTTGGAGTTCGTCCCAAACATGCTCGATGGGCGACATATCGGGTGAATTTGCTGGCCATGGCAACACGTCGATCTGTCTTGCTTGCAGATGCTGCTGCACAACATGTGCACGATGCGAGGGGGCGTTGTCGTGCTGGAGAATCACGCCAGGGCCATGAGCGCGGACAAAAGGTTCAATGTGGGGCGTGACAATTTCATCTCGGTAGCGGAGAGCATTCAAGTTGCCCTGGATCAACACTGTGTCTGATGATGTGCAGAAATGCCTCCCCAAACCATAACGCCCCCTCCACCATAAGGTGCACGCTGAATGATGCAGTTGTCGGCGTACCTCTCTCCTCGACGCCTGTACACTCGATGACGACCATCCGCGACTGACAGCTGAAAACGACTCATCGGTGAATAGGACATGTCTCCACACTCGGATAGTGAAGCGCAGGTGCTGCCTGGCCCATGCCAAGCGTGCTGCACGGTGTCGAGGAAGAAGTTGTGGTCGAACTGCAGGGCGCCGTGCTTGCAGACCATTCTCCCGCAGACGTCTTCTGACGGTGGTGGCACCGATTCGCCTCAAGCCAGGGATAGCTCCCGCAGTGACAGTGGCAGGCTGAAACCGGTTTCTCAGATGCGTCAGTGTGATAAATCGATCCTGCTGAGGAGTGGTAACCCTGGAGCGACCACGGCCTGGTAAGTCAGCAATGTTGCCAGTGTTCTGAAAACGGTTCCACCATAACCGTACAGTTGTCCTTTGCACTCCAAAATGCCTGGCAGTGGCAGAAACGGAGCTTCCCCCTTGCAACATGCCAACAGCTCTCCAACGGTCATTTTCCAATGTTCTTGGCATGGTGGTTTTTCCAAAAGGAAGGATAAAACGAGTGTTATGGTACAGACGGAGAGTGTGCGAGTTGCCTGGGACACCAATTTCCTTGTTCACGTGCATTTTGTGACGCGTAGGGCCGGATATTGTGTTGGAGTGAACTGTTGTCTGAGCGCGTAAGCACGTGCTGCAACCCTTTTTTTCACATGGGGAAAGAATTCTTCCATCTGCAGGACAAGAACGTGCAAACGGTTTCCGGACAGTTATCTCAATGGCAATTTGGTGACATTATTAAAAGTGGTCAGTTAATTTCGGCGTTCAGTATATTAGTCCTGGAAATCAAAATTTGTTTAAAATTCAAATGTCGGAGAGGAGACAGCATAGTGACAGTGGTACCAATCTCTCAGCGTTACCTTCCCTGACCCCAGAGGGAACGATTTCCCATTTACAGCTGGGTGGTTCTAAAGTAGCCTAATTAAACATGGACTTTTCAACGCGGTGTTAATATTTGAGGTGTGTGCATACTGACCTCTGTATTGGACGGATATGGTTCTTGTGATCGGCCGAGCTACATGCAATATGAACTTAATTCCGGCGACGTCCAAAGTTTCCCTCGCCCATTTCCATTTCAAACCCTGCCAACGCATAAACTTTTACACAAGATTAAGACGTCTGCCGGATATTCATCTGGCCGATATGGGTAGATCACCTATGGAATTGTCCGAGTGCGATTAATCCTTAAAAACCGTTATTTACATATGGCATACTACACATTTACTCTCCTCCGTGCATACACAAGTACATACATAGATATGCATATATATGTAGCCAGAAAGTGAGAAAGAGGGCAGAGGGATGTTTAGTTCAGTTCATAGTGCTTACAGCCCAGCCGACTACGAGAGCCATATCAGGGCGAACAATACGTCAACAACCGCCCGTCAAAATATAAGTAAAAAAACATGCTCACCTTGCAAGTCTAAATTGCAATTGATTAATCCTTATAAACCCCATTCTTTACATTTGGCGTACTACACATTACCTCCATGCATACACAAATACACATGCCCCGACCATAACCATAAAGAGGGTGGGAAAGGTGGGAGGGAACGAGTGGAGACGGACAAATGGTACAAGGCAAGAAGGCTAACTGGTCTTCAAGGGGTGGGAAATCAACCTCTCTTCAATGTTTTATACCAAGGCAGCCGGGCAATGCCCTGCTCTTCATGATTTTCAACTGACGTGGGATCTTCAGCATGCGCAGCCAGAAGTTTGATTTTCCAGTCAAACTGAAGAGAAAAGTCGAGGAACAGACCATGACAGCAGATATAGCAGTAATACAAAACTTACCTCCATTGAATGTGACCACAGCTCTGGTGGTACCCGTCTGTAGAAGCAGGACTGGTACTTGATGCCAGCAGACGTCCTCCTGGAAACAGCGAATTCAGAAAATAGGACCTGATCCCGACTTTGGAATCTCCATTGTCTTCGTGCTGCTTTTATTTCTTTGAGTGGTCATCGTCACGTTTTATTTCTTGGCTGGAAAAAGAATTTGGAATTTTAACCTGCTCTGGACAATACATATATTTTCATAAAAATTATTATTGTTCAAAAGCTCAGCCGACTGCGAAGAGCCGTATCAGGCGTATAACCGCTTCAAAACATACAACACAGCAACGGGAAAAACGAAAAGTACACACAATGCATTCGCGTACATAATCCAAGGACATGCCCCCGGCATTGAACACTCCGCCCAATTTATCGCACAGGGGAGATTTAAAACATACACCTGAATACAAATAATTGAAATAAGCATACATGACTTTATAAAAACAGGCATAAATTACCTAAAATTACTTTCGCATATCACCTCCCTAGAGCCAAAAGTGCACTTAATACATGTACCCAATAATCAAGTCTAAGAAGAAGTATGCTAGACTTATACACAGGTGAATGGACAATTAAGGCATAAAAATGATAGGTAGAAATGACAAAGCAAAGAAGAGGAATTTTCTAGCACAGAAGGTGGGGATACTATACTGAAAGAGCCCCCGGCATCCCCACGGCAGGAAGAAAATAATTCGCTTCTCAAGATGGCGTCTAAGCGCTTAAAATAAATTCCATTTACGCTGACACTGCAGATGTGACGTGACTGGTGAAATCCAGAATGACATAAGCCGTATACCTGCACACAAGCCCTGGAGAGGTCTTGGCGCTCTGTCTTGTTTTCTTTATATCAGTCACTGAAAATTTGCATTGTTGTGAAATGCATTTCTTCATCTGCCATGTCATTAAAATAAAGTACTTCTGCATTGCACTATCACCCTATACGTCATAGAGACCCATGTACAGGTGACCCAAAACAATGCCATTGCTCGGTTTCTATTAATTTCCACCTTAATTTTCTTAAAGACGTCTACGACCCTTTCCACACCACAGAAGGGGGGGGGGGGAGAGATTTGAATAACTACATTTTAAAAGGGCATGACTCGAAATGGTAAGAACACTTAACCTTTAATACTGATCGATTTGATTCCGTTTACGTCAGCACCCATACCGGGTGATATGTTCGACAGGAATAACCATTCCAGGGAAGTGGGGGAATGAGGATCTTATCTATCTTACACTGACAGCACATTGTGTTAAAATGGGCAGTAACTGAGTAAGGCCAGTCTTCACGTAGCGCACCTCATGGTTCGTATCCGCAACCGTTTGGGTTGTTATTCCACACACGAAATGAAAATAGAATTTTAAAAAGCGAAATACAAGTGCTTAGAAAGAGGAACTGTCTATAGACACCAAATTAGCGTGTCAGTTTTTATTTAAAACATAGTACCAGAACCAAAACAAGCACTGTGTCTACGGAATTCTGAACGCAGTGTTGTTTGTATGAAAAAGAAATATAGGCTTACAGCAGAGAGGAAGCATGGATTTTAGGTGAACATTCTTTTGAAACTAAGCCAGTGTTACGAATTGATCAAGGCGCTTGGTCTTTATGGAAATCTCTTCAATAAATACATCCTTATGTTCAGACACATTTTGATCATAAATTTGTTGGATTTTGAACCACGTGCGGTTTTTTTCCGTTTCCGCGGCATTTTTCTCCCCCTCCCTCTTTAACCATTGTCATGCCGCTTTTTCAGCATTTCCACAGAGGAACGGTTTGGCGCACAATAAGCCCCGCCCAATTGTTGGAAAAGTTCTCATGCGAAAGTCAAAAGTTTCGATACCTCGTGCGGGGGAAAAAAGCAAAATGTTTAGTAGCAAAGACCTTTCTAAATTCAATGCTCATCCAACTGAAATATCAAAGGCCGTTTCTGAAAACATGTACTGAGAGATTATTCGAAGTGTAATCATGCTCGACAAGAAAAAATTAAAATCAATCGAAAAGACAGTCACGCATTTCAACGAATAAGACAATATAAAAAAATCATAAATGTCTTTATCAGCATGTAATCACTTAAACCGTGCACTCTTAAATCCTGCGATTCTGTAGCTCACCTGGTTATTACAGCTTAACAAACCACCAGTCTAAGCAGTTATAAACAGGTACCTACCCATGTGGGGATGCCGGCGGCGCTTTCAGTGTATAGTATCCCCACATTCTGGTCATTCTGTGTTACACATTTCCTCTTTAATGTCGTTTCTCCTTTGCTTTGTCTTATTTTCTGCCTTGTTGGTCCATTCACCTGTGTATGTTCGATAGTCATGTACTTTTAAGATTGATAATTGGGTACACGTATCAAGTGTGCATTTTGGGCTTTAGGAAAAGGATATGCGGAAGCAATTTTAGGTAATTAAGGCCCATTCTTATATACGTTTTAGTGTCCTTAGTTATCTTTAAATTTGTGTTCAAGTATGTTTTTTAAAATCCCCTGTGCGATAGATTGGACAGACTGGACAACCTCAGGGGCATCTTAGATTATGTGCGCGAATGCATTAATACGTGTTAATTCTTTTTCCTGTTGAATATCATGCGTTGTTTTGAAAAGTGATAGCCCCGATATGACTGTACGCAGTCGGCTAGGCTTTAAACAAAAATAACGGGTGCCTGATCGCCAGGGTGATAGTTACGATCCGTCGGAAAAAAAATGACCTGATAATAGCAAGGTCTCTACTAGACTATTATCTCTACTCCAACGACCTCGAAAAGTGGGACAAATTGAGCAGTTTTACTTAAAGATTAGTAATTTCGGCAAAGGTACAGTTCAGTTATCTGGAATTTTGCGGATATACATGACCTAATTGCTTCCAGTCTTAATCCTAGCAATAACCCCAATAACCGTCTCGCAATCACGTCTGTGCGTGTGCGCGTGTATCATTGTATGAGAGTACGTATGTGAGAGAAGACGTGTGCTTATTATTCTTGTAGTTTAAAGCCTTGCCGATTTAGAAATTCTATGTAAGGGCTACAACAATCAACCCCTCTTTTAAAGAGGAACTTCGGGGCTAACCCGTACAAAACTGGCAATACAAAAACCTACAAAACTGTCTGTGACATTTCGTTGGAGCCAAAATGCAGTCCAATATTATAAATGTGCCCAATTACCAGTCTTAGGAGAAAGTATGGAAGCTTAACGGAAAACGAGGTGAATGGACCAGTGAGGCAGAAAATGATAGGAACAGCCTCTTCCCAAGACTAAGAGGCTAAATTGAACATACCACCTTGTTCTGACCTTAAGTATCTTTCTCATGATATGGTCGTTCCATTGTTAACTCCCATCTCAAGAATTTACCGGTAAGTTTGGTTAAAAAAAGCCAGGATCAGGATAAGAGGCTGGGGTAGGACTACCGTTCTGAGAGTCATCGTTACAATGATTGTGTGTAGTCTTTGAAGAAGGTAGCAATAACAGCCCGATTTCCGATGTGCAGA